>OZ023263.1:177247206-177332206 GCA_964006375.1 Tillus elongatus | reverse complement strand
CATATTACAGTCGTCATATGTATTTTTGATACTATACAGACATATATCACCAGCATACTGTATACAATGCGTTTCTTTATATCATGTTATGCAATTGTCTGGTATAAACATTAAATAGTATAGGACTCAATATAGAGCCCTGTGGAATGCCACATCTCATCAGCCTAGGGCCGTGTAAGATGTTTGCGTCTTTTACGTATATACGTCTACAATCATAAAGGTTAACTATACTGAGAGCGACATTTTCAGAAACTTCAAGATCTTCGACGCTTTGATATAAAAGAGTGAGATTGGCCCCTTTATATGCTCCCTTGATAACCAAAAATAAACAGCCTCATATGTAAAAAATATATTATTTGTTATCTAACTTTTCCCCGGTTAGGTAGAGACCATTCAAGTGTTTCTTCGTATTTAAGTAAAGTCTATTGAAACCCTTTTATGAGTCAGTGTGCATTAATTATTGATTATTATCAGACTTATCATCTTTTTGGGGATTTCAAGTTAATCCGCATGGTCTACCAATTATTGTTTCAAGTAAACAATTCGATTCACTTTACGACAAAACATCCGATAACAGGGAATAATGCAAGTGTTTGTTTGTCACCTAAATAACTTGCATTTAATAGTTTAACTTGTACAAGATAAGATAAAAGAAATATGCATATCATACTTGCCCTAGCAACAATTTCCTTTTAACATAGTATTCCTTTACTATGTAATAACCTTTCTTATTATGACATCAAACGTTTAAACACATACTATGTTTGTTTTTTCACTTTAACGTCATCTGAAAATAGACTGCGCTAAACGCTCTTGTATGCAAACTTATGTTTGCTGATATAATATTGTTACATAATTGAATGATTGTTGTTGTCTACTTTTATAGATCAGAACTAAAGGTTAAGGACCACCACTGAACTTTAAACATGACCACTTATTGGGCTCCCCCAATTTAATATTATATTGTTACGTTCTACGGGGTTCTGGATTCGTTGACTAACAAAACACAGCTTTTTAAACTACTATTTTATTATTACCAACTATTTTCCAACACCAGTATCAACTAAAATATTTCTCTCTATTCTTAAATGCCCATAGAACTATATTCCACTATTCGCCTTCTATAATCGCTTCTTGAACACCAACACTTACTGCTAACTCGCTTAATACTCTATGATCACTATTTACACCACACCGACTTAATACTGAACTAACTTACTCTGCGCACCGCTCGTTTATTTATACTGTCCATAGAGATTCCAGACCTTCTACACTATTCTACACCTGTCACTTCTGGTTCCTTCTAGAAATATCATTCCAGAGTGTTCGCTCTTACCAACACACTTTATAATTGACATCTGACCATAGAAGTAACAAAGTGCATAAACTTAATTATCATAGACAAATGTGACACTGCCCCCCTCTTATATTCGATCGTCCCGGTCGAATTCTGACATTTCTTGGAATGGTGTAAGTCTGTGCATATGGACCACCTTCATCTTGCTCTTCGGGCTCCTCTGAATTCGATAGACAACGTCATTGATCCTTTTGACCACCTTATACGGACCTTCCCATAATTTCTGCAGTTTAGATGACCGTCGCTTGCGTCGTACTGGCTTGTAGAACAACACCCGATCTTCTTCTTTAAAACCAGTTGAATTAGGTGGCGCGTCATAACGAGTCTTCATACGGTCGCTTTCTATTCGTATATGTATTCCGACAGCAGGGTGGATGGTTTTCTTTCTCGTCAATATGTCGGGGCTGCCTTCAAGCGAAGTTCTTAGGTGGTACCGGTTCTTCCGTGTAGTTGCTGTTGTTCTGATGTTTCTACTTGCACAAATATCTCGGCGGGCCCTATTCATCCTTTCGACATCGGCTCTGTTCCAACAGATATGTTTACTGGCCTTTTTCTGGGTTGGCTTTACATTTACGTGGTCTCTGCACCCTTCGTCTTGTATTTCTCTTATGCTTTCTTGTCCACTTGCTTCTGGCTGAGTAACTGGATCGTCTCTTCCTCTCACAGCTCTCTTCACTGGAATGGCACTTTCACGGCAGGCGTTGCTATTTTCCTTTATGGTGATTTTCCGCACTACCAGGTTACTGCCAGGCGACATTATTATTTCTTCACCGCCGATAGTCAGGCTGTTAGTGCCAAGATCAAGTTTAGCGCACTGACCCTGAAGTATGTCCAAGCCAATTATAATCGGGTCTGATATGGCGGCGACTATGGCTCTTTGCTTTGCCTTCCATGTCCCAATTTGCAGCTCGACGTCAGTTTCGCCAAATACCTGGATCCGATCACCACCGACTGAATTTACTCTGTACACTCTGTCTGGCTTTCTTACCCGCCATCTTGGAACCATGTCGCGGCGAATAATCGTCCTAGGTACGCCTGTGTCGACGACCATCTGGGTCTTATTACCGCTTACGTATCCATCTACGATGAGAGCGCTGCCAGAATCGCTAACCTGAGAAATGGTTACCGGCCTTAGCTTCACTTTCTCCCTTGCGCGTGATCTTAGAGCCCAACATTCGCCCCTTATATGTCCCACCTTGCCGCAGTTCCAGCAGCGCAAGGCATTTGCACGGTGAGCTCTTATTGGGTGTCCATGAGACGTCGGCCTTATTTGTTCTGCTACTTTCTCTAGTAGCTGCATGATCTTGGATGAATCTGTTTTATTCCCTTCTTGGACTTGAAGACTGCGAGCTTTCACATGACTTTCTGGCGCTTGTTTTACCCTTCAAACTCCAAGGAATGTGCCAAAGCATCGTTTAAGTTTTTATGTCTCGCCATCCTCAGCGCCTCTTGAGTGTCGGTATCCCTGATGCCGTCAATGAAGGTTTGCAGCGATAGCTGGTTTAAAAACTCTCTCGGAGCTATGGGGTAGGCTAATCGTGTCAGTCTGGCAACGTCGGCGTGGAGATGTTGGAGACTCTCGCCCGATTTCTGACCACAATTTTTCAACTGCAGTCGATACAGCTGCTGTAAATGCTGGTCGCCAAATCTCATCTCTAATTGATGTTTAATGCTGTCAAATTTAAACGCTTCTTCCCTGGGAATACCTTGAAGCACGTCGAGGGCATCTCCTCTGAGAGCTACAATTAGAAAGGTCGCTTTCTCTCTCTCTCTAGCCCCAGCCATTTGCTGTAGCAGCGGCAAATGTGGGGACCTTAATTCTTACGACCGGGCTATCTTCGAGTCTGATGTTTCCCTTGCCTAGGGTACCGCACCTCTTTTTTAGTGCATTTCTGCTGAACTTCTCCTTTTCTACTTGTCAGTTTGCCATGTACATCGTCGTTGATACCCCTTACTGGACTTTCTACTTGTTGGAAGATGTCGTCTTTTACCTGCTTCATACGTTCATCCACACACGAAGTAATATTCTCAATTCTGCTGGCTTGTTCTTGCAGAATTTTCTTTGTTTCATCATTTCTTCTTTTGGCTTCTTCGTCTCTTTTTCTGGCCTCTTCATCTCTTTTTCTGGCCTCTTCATCTCTTTTTCTCAGTTCGTCTCTTATCTCTTCGTCTCTTTTTCTGGCCTCTTCATCTCTTTTTCTCATTTCTTCTTTGGCTTCTTCGTCTCTTTTTCTGGCCTCCTCATCTCTTTTTCTCATTTCTTCTTTGGCCGCTTCATCTCCTTTTCTCATTTCTTCTTTCGCTTCTTCGTCTCTTTTTCTGGCTTCTTCATCTCTTTTTCTCATTTCTTCTTTGGCTTCTTAATCTCTTTTTCTGGCCTCCTTTTTCATTTCTTTAATCAATTCCAATAGCGGGGCGTCCATATTGGCTATTGCGCTACGTGTCTTAGGCATAGACGTACTTAAAGCTTGTACACAGTTTATTCTGTTTCAAGAACACACCCAGTTATGACTTACTGTTGACACTGATCTTACAGAGATTCTAGAAATTTTCACGTTGTTTAACGAATATTCTGGAAAATATTTCTGCTAGCAGCTTGAAAATCCCACTTCTGACACCAGTTGTTACGTTTTGCTAGGTTCTGGATTCATTGACTAACAAAACACAGCTTTTCAAACTACTATTTTATTATTACCAACTATTTTCCCACACCAGTATCAACTAAAATAGTTATCTCTATTATTAAATGTCCATATAACTATATTCCACTATTCGCCTTCTATGATCGCTTCTTAAACACCAACACTTACTGCTAACTCGCTTAATACTCTATGATCACTATTTTCACCACACCGACTTAATACTGAACTAACTTACTCTACGCACCGCTCGTATATTGAGACTGTCCATAGATATTCTAGACCTTCTACACTATTCTACACCTGTCACTTCTGGTTCCTTCTAGAAATATCATTCCAGAGTGTTCGCTCTTACCAACACACTTTATAATTGACATCTGACCAAGGAAAAGACAAAGTTCATAAACTTAATTATCATAGACAAATGTGACACTGTTCCCCTCTTATATTCGATCATCCCGGTCGAATTCTGACATTTCTTGGAATGTTGTAAGTCTGTGCCTATGGACTTTAAAACTTCTTGGTCTGGATAAGGCACGTGATAAGTTTTTTGCTGCGGGGTTGCGTCGGAATATTCTGGACTGGCTTACATCGTACATGTATAATAGAAAAATATATGTGAAGGTGAACAAGATTGCTTCAGATATGCATGAAATTAATTGTTCTCGGGGATCAGTTTTGGGCCCACCGACGTTTCTAATTTTTATTAATAACTTGCCTAAGCATATTAGCTATGGTTGCACTATTTTATATGCTGATGACACATCTGTGGCCATGTCAGCTGACACAAGTGGGGAATTAGCTGCTAGACTTAATAGAGTATGTACTGAATTTGCTGATTGGTGTTGTGTGAATGGCTTGATAATTAATTATGAAAAGACAGTTTGTATTCAATTATGAAGTTATGCCATTCAATTTTCACCATCTGAAAAATTTCTTGCCCTTTACATCGACCAAGATCTTAGATGGCAGGTTCAGATTGATTACGTCTCTAGCGTTTGAGCTTAGCATTATTTGCTTGAAACCCACACTTAATATTAACAACCTTATTAATGTCTATTACGGTCTTGTTTATTCGGCGTTGTTATATGACGTGGTTTCTTGAGGTAGGGCAGTCCAGTCTGGCCCAATATTTATACAACAGAAAAGGATCCTAAGATTAATATTTGGTCTTAAACCAACCGAGTCTTGTAGACCATTTTTTATTAAACATAATATAATGCCACTACCATGCATATATATTTATAAGTGTATGTTGCTTATTTACAACAATCTTTTTTCAGTTGACCGAAATAATTACATTCATTCTTACCCTACCAGAAATCGCGTAGAACTGAGGCCCCCTTTACATTCGACTGCTAGATTTGAAAAGTCTCCCTTTTATAGTGGAATAAAATATTTCAATAAATTGCCTAAAATTAAAATTTCAGCAGAATTAGTTTTAAAAATGAAATTCAACAATTTTTAAAGAGAAAATCTTACTATAGCATTGAATAGTTTTTAAAAGATGATATTTAATGTTTGCTTGCTGTCAGTCTTTTTATTTAACCCATACACTCGCTGAGATTGAATGTGTTGTTTTAGCCAGATTATATTTTTCACTTTTATTTATTTAAGAGTATATATATATATATATATATATATATATATATATATATATATATATATATATATATATATATATATATATTAGTTTTGTATATTGTTTTGACATGCCACACATACATTGTGTACATGTATTGTGTATATATTTTGCAAGCGTCAAATTTTTAAATAGGAAGAAGGGGCTTGTGATACCTCATCTGAAAAATATATTCATTCTGTATTTAAAAAGCCTGTGGTTTTAAAATTTATTGCAAAAAATAACAGTTAAAAAAGCAGTTCATACGATTGACGAACTTCGCTACAATACACTTGCACGTCCTACCAGCATCTTAATCGCAAATAAAAATGTCTTCTAACGTTAATCAACATCTGAGGCGTGACTGAGCTAATCGCAATCGTTATTCTTCTTAAGTCAGTTGAATCGCATGGGTTAGTTTTGTATACCATACTTTTCACATAAGAAGAAGTGTAATATTGCAAGATCGGATGATTGTGCTGGTCATTCTAACGATCCACGCCTCCTTATCCACCGATTTGGATATAATAAGTTGAGGTACCGAGGGTCATTGATTTGGTAACGTGCTGGTGCTCCATACTACTGGAACTATGTCACTATTGCTGTAACTTGTGGGTTTACTCGATCGGGATATAAGTTTGTTAAAGTTGACACGACCGTTTTCTGGCCTGGTGCTAAATAATTATCTCTATTTAAATTTCCATCAGTAAAAAATAGACCAATGACATGGTTGTCAACTATTCTTGACCTGACCTGACCTAACCTAACCAAACATTAACCTTTTTAGGGTATTGCGTATGTTTTTCTCTCATCCAGTGTGTATTTTCTTTAGTCAGTGCCGTCAATTTTGACGATTAGCATCGCCGTGAAGTGTAAAACTGCACCAATCAGAAAACAAAACGTGCCCTAGTTAGAGATAACATTGTTATCTAATGTTTCCATCATTTGTTGACAAAGAGACGTTCTTCTATCAAAATCGCTTCCATGAGCTTGTGCGTTTATATCCATGAATGGCTAACATCCAACATTATGGCTGCTTGTCGAAGTATGGGATGTGTGCCTTCCTCTAACTCAAGCATTACATGCAATTTAGTATTATTAGTCAGTGCATTAGAAGATCCTTTTTTGTATCTGCCTTGCATGTCCAAGGTTGCGAAATTGCTTTTCAATCTTACTAATTGTCCCATGGGATATAGGCGGGAAATGGAGAAAGTTTTCTTGAAATACGCGCTCAACATCGATCTGTGATCGTGTTTAACTCAGTAATGTAGAATCGTTATTTTACGCATTTCTGTCAAATAAACCATGTTTCTAAATTGCATTTCACAACTCACAACTAATGTCATGCGGTGACAGCCACACAGCAAGTTGCAATGGATTTTTAAACAAAACTAACATTGCCAACTGTGTACAATGTAGACAAATTTTTAGGTCTTCTTTTTAATTGATACCGTCCAAAAAGTACATTGAAATTCTATTTGCTTGCTTTCTCATTATCAGGAATGCCGCGCGATTATTTATTAATTTTTAGTGTGTTGCAGCAAAGTTCGTCTATCAGATTAGTTTCTTTTTTTTACCATTAATTTTTACAATAAATTTTGAAACCAAAGCGTTTTTGAATAGGGAATGAAGAGAGGAATAGAGGCACATTCCCTAGTAACTGGAAAACTGCTCGAGTACAACCCGTCCCCAAGAAAGGATCCAAAGCTCTTCCTAGCAACTACAGGCCTATTTATCTCCTTTCAGTCGTCTCTAAAGTGATGGAAAAGTATATAAACACCGAATTACTAAAATTTCCTGAAAAACAGTCTAATCCACGACAGTCAGTATGGATTCCGTCAGCGCAGATCGACTGCCGACCTCTTTTCCTTTGTCACCCATTCTTGGTACAAGTCTATGGAACTACACGGTGAATCCCAGATTGTGGACATATCCAAAGCATTCGATCAGGTCTGGCACGCAGCGCTGCTTAATAAACTACCGCCAAAACTCTGTACCTGGACAGCAAATTTTCTCTCCAACCGGAGCATTTCTGTTGTCGTGGATGGCCATTCCTCTAAACTGTATCCAATTAATGCAGGAGTTCCTCAAGGTTCAGCTTTAGCCCCTACTTTGTTTCTTCTCCACATGAATGACCTCCTCTCTAGCACATCCAACCCAGTTCACAGTTACGCGGACGACAGCACCCTCCACTCAAATATACAATATTCTAAGCCGGTCTCTTTAGCCCAATTAGATGAGGATCGCAGACTCATGGAGGGTTCTGTCTCCGTGGATCTCCAAAATATTAGACAGTGTAAGTAGAAATCTTGTAAAATTCAACCCCACCAAATCTCAGTCTTGCTTTCTTTCTCATAAGAAATACCAAGTTATTCAAAGTAATGAGTCCTTTTCTCTTGTTGGCATTTCTGTGAATCGAAATCTCAATTGGCACCAACATGTCACATCAATTGCAGAAGCGGCTGTTAAGAAATTAGGTTTCCTCTTCCGGGTTCGCAAATACTTTTCACCAGCTAATCTCTATACCTTATATACTTCATAGATAAGGTCAAAGCTCGAATACTGCTCCCACATCTGGGGTGCAGCTGCTGGTTCTACACTTCCTATCCTTGACTCCATTCAAAAGAGAGCTATACGTCTCATCGGTGACCCTACCCTCACCCAAAGGCTGCCATCCCTTGCCCACCGACGTGTTGTTGGTGACCTCTCTCTCTTTTATAGATATCTGCACGGGCACTGCTCAGAGGAGCTTTCTTCCATAGTTTCTCCACCTGCTGCCCCCAACAGATCTATCAGGGGAACAGAGCGAATGCACCCTTTTACTGTCCAGGTCACCAGACATAGAACATCTTGTTATGCCCGCTCTTTTGTCCCGAGGACTTCCAAGTTGTGGAATTCCAGCACATGTTTTTCCTTCTCCTCCAAACCTTCAAGTCCAGAATTAACAAGTTGCCTCTTTCCTCCTTGTCGACACCCACGGTACGATAGTATTTAGGCTGTAAGCCTTCGAGTTGTGTTGTTAGAATAAAAAATAAATAAAAAGATAATTTAAATGAGATATCACAAGCCCCTACTTCCTATTTAAAAATTTCGGGGTTGCAATTGCCACTCGATGGAGGTTGAATGTAGTGCTGAAGTTCCACGTTGTAATATCATTTGTTGGTCTGAAACTGTGTTTCGATATTTTTTATAAATATGCACATCAATTGAGCTACTGAATTTATTCCATTTTGCTGTTCCACACTTTATGTAATCATTCGATGCATGCAAAGTTCTTCATATTTTGTCAGTTAAATACTGGTATGTGCGGCGTATCTTCATTGTATCAGCGAAGAAAGTAACAGCTTTTTGAATAAGAAAACATTAACGCGGGTTAATTAATGAATTTATTACAAAATTACACAGACAATAATAAACAGAAGCGGTGTAATACAACCAAAATACCTTTTCTTGCCGGGGACGTCGTTGATGGGCACCTCGATGTGTTTCGGGAACCTCCCTTCTTCACAGAGTAAAGGGCTTGTTGCACAGATGGAAAATAAGGAGCAGCCTCACGCTCTGGTACCTGCAGTTTGTAGCACTTAAATAGGCACGAGGCACGGCCCCGCCATATGGTCCACGTTGGTTTCCAACACCTTTCAGAAGGTCACGTGGCTGCTACGGGCCTGTCTGCGCCCAAGGTCCAGGGGACAACGAGGAACTCGAAGTGATGAGTGTGAACTGCCCTATAGAATCAGCATCGAAGAAATGGGGAAATTGCAGCGTTCTTGATTCCGAAGTCTCGATGTTCTTCGGAGTCGAGAAGGGGAAGGCGGCCTCTCTAACCAATCAGACGCCGTCCGAAAACGTAAATCTCCAGAGTTCCATCTTCAGCTTGACCATCATTGCTTGATGTGCCCATGGTTACCAACTGTGTTTTGGTATACATAGTCGGCACGTGTGTGTGGCAAAAAAAGTGACGAAAATAATGACAGATATATATATATATATATATATATATATATATATATATATATATATATATATATATATATATATATATATATATATATATCAACCCTATAATAAGGAAGTTTTAGAATTACACGTAGGCTTCAAAAATCGAATAATGCAGAGGTGTGTCATAAAAAAATGCCAACTTTGTACTGGCCTGCCTCTTTGGCACACTTGGTACAATCCAAAATAATTTTAAAATGCGCACTCCATATAATATACATATTTTATTTAAAAAGTTTACCCATAAACAACAAAAGTACTTACTCAATGGTAGGCTCACCCTGTACATTTAAATCTGACATTCCAGATAAATAAAAAATCAAATCATTTATTGTCATTTCAGATTAAATAAAAAATAAAATCATTGATTGTCATTTCAGATTTAAACAATTGAAACGAAATTGTCATACATTTTAAATTTACAATTTTTAAAAGCATCTTTTCTATTTTCCAATACACACAAATGTAACGTCAGTAACGCGAATTATAAGTACAATTAACAACAAAAAATCTACAAAAATATAACTTAAAAAATTGCTAGGTAATCCAAAGGTTAAAGATAAAAAAACATAAATACATAAATGTCGGGAATCTAGGAAATAGGTTGTAAGGATTGTGAACTCAAATATGTTGGGCAAACCAAAAAATCTATTGAAATAAGATTTTTTTAAATATTTAGCGCAACTGATATATATATATATATATATATATATATATATATATATATATATATATATATATATATATATATATATATATATATATATGGCATTATTGATAAAACATGTATTGCTCAGCATGCTTGGAATAACAATCACCATGTAGATAAAAAAAATCTCAAGTTAATAAAAAATGTCAGACCAAAGTTAGACATGTACGAAAGTATAAATATATATTGTTAGGAATTTAAATAAACATGTTTCGATGAATAGGGTAGGTCTGGATAGGTACGGCTGGAGAAGCCCAAATCACCACAACACATATTTTAAAGACCTGAGCTGTCGTGACAACATACTATCTGGTTCCGCACTGAGACGACGACCCTGTCGTACATCTTACAATTTTCTAGGGGGCTGGCTACCGTAGCCCTATTACTTTATAGATGTGTACGCGCTGTAATTGATACAGCGCAGTGGCGAGCTCTAATTAGAGCGAAACCGGTTCGCGTGTGTAATTACGGTGAGAATACATCTAGCCTCACATACATTGTCTCTGTATTAGTGAAGAAATGGGCCAGGGCTGCCAATTTACAAAATTTTTAGTAGGTTGTACACAGTTTCTATCTATAACATTTTGTGTTAACTAGAGCTGCCGTGACAGCATACTATCTGGTTCCGCACCGAGATGGCGACCCTGTCGTACATCTCATAATTTTATATACGCGTATCAAATTTCAGCGCAATCCGATAAGGGGAACTGATTAAAAATTGACTTGCAACATTTGACCTAAACCTACTAACTAACAAAGAAACAAACATACTAACAGGTGAACTTCTGATTTGTTAAGTATATTAAGCAACTTATGTACTTTATTTATTGCATGTTGTAACTGTTTTTTATTGTTTCAGGTATGTTGATTTCGATGAAGCACTGCACATACATAGTCAGTAAGTAAAATTATTTAGTAGCCATGGATAAAGAATTAGGAAGGTTGCATTATGAATGTGAGTGTAGTCTACGTACAAGAAAGATGGTAGCGATACAATGCGGCAAATAGGTTGGTGAGACTGTGTCAACTGGGTGTGCTCCTCTGGCCTCTAGTGACATCCAAATTTTTTTAAAGTAAGCTCGTCAAAAACATGTTTGAATATGCTGTATTTTTGAAAGTATTAAAGTAACTGGAATTAGACTTTACATGTAGCTATAAATAAAGTGAATAAACCACTGTTGTGAATTTTAAGTAATTTGGTTTACAAAATGTTGAGTTTTTCCAAATTAAAAATAAAATCTGAAATACATGAATCTAAACAACTCAAGTGGTTAAAGTATGATGCTAGACAAAGGCAGAGTAGTCACCTACCACGCGTAGATTGATACATATACCAACGGCATACATCATAATGCAACGATAACGTTCACACCAGAACTGTGGCGATCCTACCTAATCACCGTCTTCGGGTATATTCAGATGCGCTGATTTGTAGGGTAAAGGAATGAAGTTTTATATCAGCTACTGGAAGTAAAAACCCGATGCGATAGTGTGTTTTGTTTATTTATTATGATTTGACAGTTCTGTTTTGAGGTTAAATAGTAAATGATTGTCATTGAAATAGATATAAGAACTTGTACTGTGCTTTTAAAATTGGAAACTGAATAATAATAACATGTTTTATTTATTTATCATGGTTTGACAGTTATGTTCTGAGGTTAAATAGGAAATGATTGTAAAATATTATGTTTATAGAATTAGAAATCTAAGAATAAGAATACTAACGTTAATATTCGTTGATTGATTGTTCAAGTAGGCAAGTTATTTAGAATAATGAATTGATTTGTTGTGTGTGCATTAAGTTTCTTTCTGATAAGTTTTGTAGCTTTAATGAAATTTGTACTACAAATTTCTTTTAAAGAGACTTACAGTTTAAAAGTTTTTTTCTCAAAAGGGGTAGAATACCAGATTTGAATATTTCTTATGTTAATAGAAAGAGAGAAATTCTTCAAATGAGCGTGTATCAGGACTAGAGCTTCTAAATCCGATCTTCGGCGTCTGTTATTTTCGGAGATACAAGAAATTTCTAGGCTTCCATAGCAGCTCCCAAGCACACATTATAATCTATAATTTTATTAGACTCTAATAATGACTGTAATAAACATAATATAAATTAAATATAATATGACATCACACAAAATATCTCAGGGTTTTGAGTTCAGGCACTAGCGGTTGGTTGGTCTTAAGTGGTACAAATAAAAGCAGGCATCAGTAATAAAATTTGTTTATTTAAGAAACTATTGACTCTATATAATGCAGTTAGTTAAGGTTTACTGAATTATATGAAAGAAAAAGAAATTTAATTTAAATATTGGTGACACTGTAAAGATGTATTGTGGAGCACACTTTATACAAGAAAATGAAAGCCACAGATAAACAGTGTACTTAACTTTCAGTCCCAGGTCAAAGGGGTCCTTCTTGACGATGTTGTTAAAGGAGACTCCTTATTGATGTTGTCCTGGGGGTCCTTGCCAACGGTGGTGTTGAGGGGGCTCCTTGCTGACAGCGTTGTTATTGAAAGACTCCACGGTGATGTTTAGGGCGGCTTTCCTACCAGCGGGGATGTTGTTGAAGGGGGCCCTGTCCTAATGATGGTGTTGCAGGTTCCTCCCTAACGTACGGTGGTGTGATTGAAGGGGCCCTGACGTACGGTGTTGTTGAGAGGGCACTGCCCTAGCATACGGGTGGTGTGATTTAAGGGGCCCTGCCCTAGGCATACGGGTTGTTTGGTTGCTCCCTAACGTGGTGTGATTGAAGGGCTAGGCGTACATTGGTGTGGTTGAAGGCCTAGGCGTACGTTAGTGTGGTTGAAGGGGCCCTGCCCTAGGCGTACGTTAGTGTGGTTGAAGGGGCCCTGCCCTAGACGTACGTTGGTGTGGTTGAAGGGGCCCTGCCCTAGGCGTACGGAGTGCTATAAAATTCCAAACGCATGAATAACGGTTCAGGACTTAATGATTGGCATAGGGCGGCTGGTCGCAGGTTAAGTTTACTTACAAAATTTATCTGTGTTGATGATCAGAAACAAATTAACGTATATGAAACAAAATCATAAACGATTTCGCTATAATGCATTTAAAACATTACAATAGCAGTTAATTACCGACTTAACGCTGCTACAAGCCACCTGTTCAGCAGTATAAATTTTATAACAAAGAAAGCAATAATCAAAAGTAATCTCAGCACACATATACTAGCAAGCTATCTACCGTTATTACTAAGCAATTAAATGCATGAATAGCTAGAAATAAGTCGATATTTAAATATGAAACTCACCCATTTAAGCATGCTGCTCTCGGATTAAAATTTAACGGTGATATTTCATCTTTTAAGGTCGAATTAGAAGAGAGAGCTCTGGCAGATGTCGCAGGTATTTAATAATTTCGCTTATCGAAGACACGTCATAAAATTAGCTCGAACGCAGGCGTGCTTCCATGAGTCCAACGCGGTAAAGGAATTGAGCGCGGAGTTTGACGTCACTGAGGGAACTTGGACGCTGACGTCATAAGAGGGGTCGATTCAGGAGCTTAAAAAGGCAAACGGCGTTGCCGCGTGTGACATGTTACAACACGTGGCAAAATTTGTTAGAGATTATCTAAGACATAATAAATTTCTAACAATATTTGCTAGACATTGTAATGCTCACAAAATTTTAGTCTTACAATCATTTGGCAAGGGTTACTACTTTTAAAAGAAAATTCCTAAGAGTTCTAGTTGAGAGCGACCAGTGTATGCATTATAGGTAACGCGTAAAGCAAAATAACAACGCAGAGATATACTACGGTATTCTCAGAATCCACATAAAGAATTGTATCACAGTGAAGCCAGAGAAGTAGTCTCCAAGTCTATATGTATTATGGACAAGTTTCACCAAGTAAGGGCAACAACAACCAATTAATAAGCTGAGACTGTTCTATAATGAGTGCTCCAATCCCGAAGTAATACATCAGCAATGAGGTGGCAATGTAAAGACTGCGCAGGCAAGGGGCACATATACGGGCGGACGCGTCGACTTATTCGACACCGTTGAAGTGGGTCACAGAAATTATTCAAGAGCACTCATACCAAGAGACTCTATAGTAGTGTAACTTGGTATCTCATTATATCAATCTACTTGATAAAACAATTATACAGGGTGCGTCATAATATCTAAATTTGTATATCGCAATCATTGCAAGAAACTATTTTAATTCCCCGTAGGTTTTTGGAGACAGTCAGAAGCCTGCATTTTATCTTATCGTCTCTATCTAATGTTTGGACACAGTCGTAAACCTAACTTCTACCTTATCGTCTTTATCTCACGTTGGGTCTGATAATCAAAGGCCTGTGAACGTAACCTATCACTACAAGTGGACCATAATTGTCAGCTGTAGACAATTAAATTTTACGCTGGTTTCTTCCTTTAAAAGTGAACGCTTCAATTCCAGTTCCAGACAGTAAACCAGACTGAATTATTTGTTTTGATGAGCTGTTACTTTTCTGTGCAGTATAATAAACTTTCATTCTAGCAATTTCAGATGAGATTTACTTTAAATTTCATGCTACAAAAAAATAGTAGTGCAAATTGAATCAGAACTTCCACATAGCTGTGATAATCGACTCTCGTTCCTCTCATGAAATGAATCTAGAGTCCATACTTGACCACAAAAAAATATTCGTATTCGTGTACCCTTAAACTTCTGAAACGTTATATTACTCAAGTTTTAACGAAAAAATTTCAATGTTCACCAAATCACCCCTCATTTATACCCTACCGCCTGAAGGGATATTACCCACAAACAGTTCGAGGCGTTCCTTGTCGGGTGCTAACTGGATACCAAATTTGAAGATGTTATCTCAATTCGTTTAAAAGTTATTGCGCCTACTAACAGACAGACTGACAAACAAAAAATTTTCGTTCCAAAATCAAGTCTTCTATATGTTTGGAGACTCTTTTGCCGTTTCAGCAAAAAAAAAATCGAAAATTCTGTCGCCGATAATCCGCCCCCACACATTCAGCCCCTAAGTTAGTTTCAGCATAGAGTACCGGATGTTTAATGATATTGAAAGTTTTCTAATAAACAAACCCTAAAACGTTATATTACTTGAGTCTTAATGAAAAATTTCGATTTTCACCAAATCAGTACCCATCATCCCCTACCCCCTGGAGCGATTTTACCCAAAAACAATCCGGAACGTTAGTTTATGGGGTGCTAGCTGTATACCAAATTTGAGGACGATATCTCAATTCGTTCTAAAGTTATCGTGGAAAAAAACAGACAGACATACAGACCATCAGACACAAAAAATGTTCTTTCCAGAATCATTTTTTTCTATATGTTTTGACCTTTTTTACGACGTTTAAGCGAAAAAAAATTGGAAAATTTTGTTGCCGATGTCATACTTCCACACGTATTGATGATGTGGAAGTAAACTTGGTTAACAGAAAAGAATGTGGCCATATGTCTTTAATAATGCAATTGTTGCTCACTTGAGATAATTTCACCTGATATCGAGTTGTTATAAACATTTTTTTCTAGATGTAATTAGAAATAAGCTTGAAAATAACTACCCACTAACTTTCACAAGTGGTGATGGTAGTTTAACTCTGTTTAAAACTAATCTGTGTAAACAAAAAATGTGTTAAAGGTTAGTTAACTCTGAAACTTTTTTATTTTTCTATCCTGTAAATGGTCAAGAAGTAAAATTCATTCACAAGATACCCGGATCTACTTAAACGTGTTATTTTATTTATTAAAATGTGTTTTTCATTTGACGAAGTTCTTACCAGTTGTTCTTTCCATTTGGATTAATTAACACCTTTTTTTAATTAAGAGCAGACCGCCCACTGCTTTTTATATAAGATCGTAAACAAGTATTTTTTACACAGGTGTTCATAGAACAGAAAACTATCCAAGGGGGCATTCCTAATCGTGAAAATATATTTAATATTAATTTTACATTATAATAATTATAGGAAAATTCGCTAGCATAAATCCAAATAATATCTTTTACATTAAGTAGGTCGCATAGAAATTATAATTATTAACCTGGAATTGCTCTTGTTACGTGTTTATGCAATGAATAAACATGTTGCAGTTGCAGTTTGCGATATTGAAGAATGCTGACTATTGCTGATTGCGCATTGTGAAGCATGTGGACCAAGCAAGGTTATATATATATATATATATATATATATATATATATATATATATATATATATATATATATATATATATATATATATATATATATATATATATATATATATATATATATATATATATATATATATATATATATATATATATATATATATATATATATATATATATATATATATATATATATATATGTATATATATCAGTGTTTGTATACTTTAAAGGAGACTTGTGATTTTAATTATGTAGAGATTTGATTTTAAATTTATTCGGTTAAGTTGGTTTATAAAAGTTTTAAATTCGTTTTATTGTTTATTAAATTTTTATTACAAATTACATCGTTACCATGTCCATATTATCCCAGTTATAAAACAACTTAATCCCTAATTAACCTCCGCTCCTTAGACACAGGCGTATCATAGAAAGCGTAGGTATTGTGAAACATACTTCTATGGACATTTAGTAAATTGGACAATATAAATAGGCGCGCCGAAGATGGATGGAGTCAGGCAGTTGTGAGTTAGTGTTGGTGAATAATAAGCGATCATAGAAGGCATATTGTAAAATATAATTCTATGGACATTTGGTAATTTACATTTAACATTTAGTAAGAGAAACATTTTAGTTGGTGGTGGTGTTGAACAATAGTTGGTTATAATACATTAGTGGTTTGAAAAGCTGTGTTTTGTTAGTCAACAAATCTCGAACCCCGAAGAACGTAGCAACTGGTGTCAGAAGTGGGATTTTCAAGCTGCTAGCGGAAATATTTTCCAGAATGGTCGTTGATTAATGTGGAAATTTGTCAGTGTAAATGAAAGCAAATCAGTTCAAGTAACATTTACCAATAAAAAGACGACCTGCCCAAGAATAACTCCATTTAACAACCACATACCTGTAAACACTGAAACAAAATATCTTGCTATCCACCTTGATCAACGTTTGACGTGGAAAAGGCATATACAGTCAAAGAAAGCACAAATAAATTTTAAGTTTCTTCAGATGCACTGGCTCCTAGGAAGAAATTCAAAGCTCACCATCGGCAACAAGGTCTTGATTTACAAGGCATTTTTAAAACCAATCTGGACCTACGGAATCCAGTTTTGGGAAGGCGTTATACCAACAAATATCCGAATTATACAAAGACGTCAATCCAAAATACTTGCTCGGTGGTAAATGCTCCATGGTACGTTTTCAACATTACCTTACATCCAGATCGCAAAATCCCATTCATTCATGAAGAAACTCGAAGATACGCCCAAAATTATCACGCAAAGTTGCCTGGCCACGAGAATCCCCTCATATAACAACTCTCTAAAGACCCTTTCTACGACAGACGCTTAAAAAGAACCTGGCCAAAAGACCTATAAAATAACAAATCAGTGTTATCCGAGAGGGACCAGTGTTGACACTGGTGGGCTTCTCCTCACAAGCTTTGCATTATTATATATATGTATATATATATATATATATATATATATATATATATATATATATATATATATATATATATATATATATATATATATATATATATTTATATTTACTTATTTTTAATTATTTTTTTTTGGTTTATGTTTATTTTTCCGACTATAACATACGTGTAACATATTTACTTAATACTCCTTGTAGAGGAGATTGTAAAATTTAATTTAAAAAAATAAATCTGGTAGGTATTTTGTCGAGTAAATTTTGACTAATTAAAAATAAACCAGTGTCAAACTAGACGCTATATAATTCAGAATATAGTGACGGAAAGGGGTAGTAAGGCTAAGAGAAAAACTTATAGGCAACCTGGCCTTTAAATGATGAAGCTACAGTGAAATGAAAAAAGGCTGATTAAGACGCATAGTCATGCTTGCGACAAGGTGACATCTCCTTCAGGTTGTGATGATGACAACTCTCGTTTTAAAATATATACTCATTTAATGTTTGAGCTTAGACTAAATTAATTTTATTAGGTAGCACTCGGTAATAACTTTGTTTTAGTTTAAGGCACGAATATTCAAAGCAGCTTTATTTGCCTCATGAAGCATTTACAAACTATTTGATTCACAATAGTAGTTAGGCAAACCTTTGTTCACACAAAGGGAGGTTTGTACTATAAATCATTTCCTAGGTAATAAATATTTACCTTATGAATAAACCGCTTTATCACCTGCAGCTACCTGAGTCACCTTTATTATTATTGTCGAAATTTGGAGCATTTGGTCATCCGTATTTAACACGCACGTGTACGCAGTGGCGGGGATTTATAAATTTGGCAAGGTAACCGTATGCATAGGTATCATAAAGTAAGTTATGATTTTATTATGGTAACGAATTTTCATGACTGAATAAACAGTTTTTTTTTTTATGTTTTCATGTTTTCCTAGCAACCCCAATCATAAAGATGCTTCAAAACCTACAAAAGATGACAATCGTTCCCATAAAATTTAGTGGGCTTCATTACTATTATCTCGTTACCATTCTATAAAGCTTGTGAGCAAGAAAATTGGAAAAAAAAACTAAGTAAAAGCTTTATTGAAGTAAACTTGACATTGTAATGGAATGCTACCTCTTAGTTACGTTGTAGACGCGTCGCGGTTCGATGCTGCTTTGGGTTGTGTCTCTTCTCTAGCCCATCTCGCATTGCTGGGGTACCCTTGTCCCTCCTTCCATCAGGACCAACAACAACAGGGAAGACAACCAGCTGCGTGTTGAGGAAGAGGCGATCTCTCCAGTTTTCAAGAAGATATTACAAAAGTAATACACACATTAGATTTCGGTGACACTGCATATTAGGGGTCAACTAGTTTTAGATAAATCGACTGCTGATCGATGAAGTTTGCAACCTTATATGCACTCTGATACTATTTTGATGTTGTGGAAATTCCTTTTTTTTTTTAATTTCAACAACACACCACGAGGGCTTACAGCCTAAATACTATCGTACCGTGGGTGTTGACAAGGAGGAAAGAGGCAACTTGTTAATTCTGGACTTGTAGGTTTGGAGGTTCGGAGGAGAAGGAAAAACATGTGTCGGCAAGGAATTCCACAACATGGAAGTTCTCGGGACAACAGAGCGGGCATAACAAGATGTTCTATGCCTGGTGACCTGGACAGTAAAAGGGTGCATTCGCTCTGTTCGCCTGGTAGATCTGTTGGGGGCAGCAGGTGGGGGAACTATGGAGGAAAGCTCCTCTGAGCAGTGCCCGTGCAGATATCTATAAAAGAGAGAGAGAGAGAGGTCACCAACGGCACGTCGGTGGCCAACGGATGGCAGCCTTTGGGTGAGGGTAGGGTCAGCGATTAGACGTATAGCTCTCTTTTTGAATGGAGTCCAGGATAGCGAGTGTAGAAGCGGCAGCTGCACCCCAGATGTGCGAGCAGTATTCGAGGTTTGGCCTTATTTGTGAAGTATATAAGGTATAGAGATTAGCTGGTAAAAAGTATTTGCGAGCCCGGAAGAGGAATCCTAATTTCTTAGCAGCCGCTTCTGCAATTGATGTGACACGTTGGTGCAAATTAAGATTTCGATCCACAGAAATGCCAACAAGAGAAAAGGACACATTACTTTGAATAACTTGGTTATTCATTGTGATGGGTCTAGGGCTGATGTATCTCTTATGGGAAAGAAAGCAAGACTGAGATTTGGTGGGGTTGAATTGTACAAGATTTCTACTTCCCCAGTCTAATATTTTTTGGAGATCGACGGAGACAGAACATTCCATGAGTCTGCGATCCTTATCTAATTGGGCTAAAGAGACAGGCTTAGAATATTGTATATTTGAGTGGAGGGTGTTGTCGTCCGCGTAACTGTGAACTGGGTTGGATGTGCTAGAGAGGAGGTCATTGATGTGGAGAATAAACAAAGTAGGGGCTAAAGCTGAATCTTGAGGAACTACTGCATTGGATAAAGTTTAGAGGAATAGCCATCCACAACAACAGAAATGCTCCTGTTGGAGAGGAAATTTGCTGTCCAGGTACAAAGTTTTGGTGGTAGGCCATAGGCCGGAAGTTTATTAAGCAGCGCTGCATGCCAGACCTGGTCGAATGCTTTGGATATGTCTAGGGCGACAATCTGGGATTCACCGTGTAGTTCCATAGACTTGTTCCAAGAATGGGTGACAAAGGAAAGGAGGTCGGCAGTCGATCTGCGCTGACGGAATCGATACTGCCTGTCGTGGATTAGACTGTTTTTCAAGAAATTTTAGTAATTCGGTCTTTATATACCTTTCCATCACTTTAGAGACGACTGAAAGGAGAGAAATAGGCCTGTAGTTGCTTGGAAGCGCTTTGGATCCTTTCTTGGGGATGGTTTGTACTCGAGCAGTTTTCCAGTTACTAGGGAATATGCCTTTATCGTAAGACATCTGAAACAGACGAGTCAGGACAGGAGCAAGTTCTGGTGCGCATTTTTTGAGAACAATTGTGGGAATCTGTTATTGCCGAGTTATTGACATTATTAGTTCGTCGCTGGTCACATACGGTAAGTTTAAACTAACTTTTTTTTTTTAATTTTTTGTTTGGTTCGATGCATGTTTTTTTGCTTTCTTGTTGTCTCGAACGTTTTCTGGTCGTCAGGTCAGGTTAGGTTATGTCAGGTCAGGTCGTTGAGGCCTGCTTGGTAGGGTGTTTTGTGCATAAAAATATATATATAAATATATATATATATATATATATATATATATATATATATATATATATATATATATATATATATATATATATATATATATATATATATATATATATATATATATGTATATATATCAGTGTTTGTATACTTTAAAGGAGACTTGTGATTTTAATTATGTAGAGATTTGATTTTAAATTTATTCGGTTAAGTTGGTTTATAAAAGTTTTAAATTCGTTTTATTGTTTATTAAATTTTTATTACAAATTACATCGTTACCATGTCCATATTATCCCAGTTATAAAACAACTTAATCCCTAATTAACCTCCGCTCCTTAGACACAGGCGTATCATAGAAAGCGTAGGTATTGTGAAACATACTTCTATGGACATTTAGTAAATTGGACAATATAAATAGGCGCGCCGAAGATGGATGGAGTCAGGCAGTTGTGAGTTAGTGTTGGTGAATAATAAGCGATCATAGAAGGCATATTGTAAAATATAATTCTATGGACATTTGGTAATTTACATTTAACATTTAGTAAGAGAAACATTTTAGTTGGTGGTGGTGTTGAACAATAGTTGGTTATAATACATTAGTGGTTTGAAAAGCTGTGTTTTGTTAGTCAACAAATCTCGAACCCCGAAGAACGTAGCAACTGGTGTCAGAAGTGGGATTTTCAAGCTGCAAGCGGAAATATTTTCCAGAATGGTCGTTGATTAATGTGGAAATTTGTCAGTGTAAATGAAAGCAAATCAGTTCAAGTAACATTTACCAATAAAAAGACGACCTGCCCAAGAATAACTCCATTTAACAACCACATACCTGTAAACACTGAAACAAAATATCTTGCTATCCACCTTGATCAACGTTTGACGTGGAAAAGGCATATACAGTCAAAGAAAGCACAAATAAATTTTAAGTTTCTTCAGATGCACTGGCTCCTAGGAAGAAATTCAAAGCTCACCATCGGCAACAAGGTCTTGATTTACAAGGCATTTTTAAAACCAATCTGGACCTACGGAATCCAGTTTTGGGAAGGCGTTATACCAACAAATATCCGAATTATACAAAGACGTCAATCCAAAATACTTGCTCGGTGGTAAATGCTCCATGGTACGTTTTCAACATTACCTTACATCCAGATCGCAAAATCCCATTCATTCATGAAGAAACTCGAAGATACGCCCAAAATTATCACGCAAAGTTGCCTGGCCACGAGAATCCCCTCATATAACAACTCTCTAAAGACCCTTTCTACGACAGACGCTTAAAAAGAACCTGGCCAAAAGACCTATAAAATAACAAATCAGTGTTATCCGAGAGGGACCAGTGTTGACACTGGTGGGCTTCTCCTCACAAGCTTTGCATTATTATATATATGTATATATATATATATATATATATATATATATATATATATATATATATATATATATATATATATATATATATATATATATATATATATTTATATTTACTTATTTTTAATTATTTTTTTTTTGGTTTATGTTTATTTTTCCGACTATAACATACGTGTAACATATTTACTTAATACTCCTTGTAGAGGAGATTGTAAAATTTAATTTAAAAAAATAAATCTGGTAGGTATTTTGTCGAGTAAATTTTGACTAATTAAAAATAAACCAGTGTCAAACTAGACGCTATATAATTCAGAATATAGTGACGGAAAGGGGTAGTAAGGCTAAGAGAAAAACTTATAGGCAACCTGGCCTTTAAATGATGAAGCTACAGTGAAATGAAAAAAGGCTGATTAAGACGCATAGTCATGCTTGCGACAAGGTGACATCTCCTTTAGGTTGTGATGATGACAACTCTCGTTTTAAAATATATACTCATTTAATGTTTGAGCTTAGACTAAATTAATTTTATTAGGTAGCACTCGGTAATAACTTTGTTTTAGTTTAAGGCACGAATATTCAAAGCAGCTTTATTTGCCTCATGAAGCATTTACAAACTATTTGATTCACAATAGTAGTTAGGCAAACCTTTGTTCACACAAAGGGAGGTTTGTACTATAAATCATTTCCTAGGTAATAAATATTTACCTTATGAATAAACCGCTTTATCACCTGCAGCTACCTGAGTCACCTTTATTATTATTGTCGAAATTTGGAGCATTTGGTCATCCGTATTTAACACGCACGTGTACGCAGTGGCGGGGATTTATAAATTTGGCAAGGTAACCGTATGCATAGGTATCATAAAGTAAGTTATGATTTTATTATGGTAACGAATTTTCATGACTGAATAAACAGTTTTTTTTTTATGTTTTCATGTTTTCCTAGCAACCCCAATCATAAAGATGCTTCAAAACCTACAAAAGATGACAATCGTTCCCATAAAATTTAGTGGGCTTCATTACTATTATCTCGTTACCATTCTATAAAGCTTGTGAGCAAGAAAATTGGAAAAAAAAACTAAGTAAAAGCTTTATTGAAGTAAACTTGACATTGTAATGGAATGCTACCTCTTAGTTACGTTGTAGACGCGTCGCGGTTCGATGCTGCTTTGGGTTGTGTCTCTTCTCTAGCCCATCTCGCATTGCTGGGGTACCCTTGTCCCTCCTTCCATCAGGACCAACAACAACAGGGAAGACAACCAGCTGCGTGTTGAGGAAGAGGCGATCTCTCCAGTTTTCAAGAAGATATTACAAAAGTAATACACACATTAGATTTCGGTGACACTGCATATTAGGGGTCAACTAGTTTTAGATAAATCGACTGCTGATCGATGAAGTTTGCAACCTTATATGCACTCTGATACTATTTTGATGTTGTGGAAATTCCTTTTTTTTTTTTAATTTCAACAACACACCACGAGGGCTTACAGCCTAAATACTATCGTACCGTGGGTGTTGACAAGGAGGAAAGAGGCAACTTGTTAATTCTGGACTTGTAGGTTTGGAGGTTCGGAGGAGAAGGAAAAACATGTGTCGGCAAGGAATTCCACAACATGGAAGTTCTCGGGACAACAGAGCGGGCATAACAAGATGTTCTATGCCTGGTGACCTGGACAGTAAAAGGGTGCATTCGCTCTGTTCGCCTGGTAGATCTGTTGGGGGCAGCAGGTGGGGGAACTATGGAGGAAAGCTCCTCTGAGCAGTGCCCGTGCAGATATCTATAAAAGAGAGAGAGAGAGAGGTCACCAACGGCACGTCGGTGGCCAACGGATGGCAGCCTTTGGGTGAGGGTAGGGTCAGCGATTAGACGTATAGCTCTCTTTTTGAATGGAGTCCAGGATAGCGAGTGTAGAAGCGGCAGCTGCACCCCAGATGTGCGAGCAGTATTCGAGGTTTGGCCTTATTTGTGAAGTATATAAGGTATAGAGATTAGCTGGTAAAAAGTATTTGCGAGCCCGGAAGAGAAATCCTAATTTCTTAGCAGCCGCTTCTGCAATTGATGTGACACGTTGGTGCAAATTAAGATTTCGATCCACAGAAATGCCAACAAGAGAAAAGGACACATTACTTTGAATAACTTGGTTATTCATTGTGATGGGTCTAGGGCTGATGTATCTCTTATGGGAAAGAAAGCAAGACTGAGATTTGGTGGGGTTGAATTGTACAAGATTTCTACTTCCCCAGTCTAATATTTTTTGGAGATCGACGGAGACAGAACATTCCATGAGTCTGCGATCCTTATCTAATTGGGCTAAAGAGACAGGCTTAGAATATTGTATATTTGAGTGGAGGGTGTTGTCGTCCGCGTAACTGTGAACTGGGTTGGATGTGCTAGAGAGGAGGTCATTGATGTGGAGAATAAACAAAGTAGGGGCTAAAGCTGAATCTTGAGGAACTACTGCATTGGATAAAGTTTAGAGGAATAGCCATCCACAACAACAGAAATGCTCCTGTTGGAGAGGAAATTTGCTGTCCAGGTACAAAGTTTTGGTGGTAGGCCATAGGCCGGAAGTTTATTAAGCAGCGCTGCATGCCAGACCTGGTCGAATGCTTTGGATATGTCTAGGGCGACAATCTGGGATTCACCGTGTAGTTCCATAGACTTGTTCCAAGAATGGGTGACAAAGGAAAGGAGGTCGGCAGTCGATCTGCGCTGACGGAATCGATACTGCCTGTCGTGGATTAGACTGTTTTTCAAGAAATTTTAGTAATTCGGTCTTTATATACCTTTCCATCACTTTAGAGACGACTGAAAGGAGAGAAATAGGCCTGTAGTTGCTTGGAAGCGCTTTGGATCCTTTCTTGGGGATGGTTTGTACTCGAGCAGTTTTCCAGTTACTAGGGAATATGCCTTTATCGTAAGACATCTGAAACAGACGAGTCAGGACAGGAGCAAGTTCTGGTGCGCATTTTTTGAGAACAATTGTGGGAATCTGTTATTGCCGAGTTATTGACATTATTAGTTCGTCGCTGGTCACATACGGTAAGTTTAAACTAACTTTTTTTTTTAATTTTTTGTTTGGTTCGATGCATGTTTTTTTGCTTTCTTGTTGTCTCGAACGTTTTCTGGTCGTCAGGTCAGGTTAGGTTATGTCAGGTCAGGTCGTTGAGGCCTGCTTGGTAGGGTGTTTTGTGCATAAACGACAAGAAAAAAGTTGTTCCTTCAACCTCTAAACAAGCTGTGGGACCTAAAGCAAATAGGCGTGCTGGAGGGGGAGAACCTTATTAAAGGAAAATCTTGACGCAAAATGTAAAAAAGGCTCCCTACAAAAGTCCAACCAAGCTGTTTTTTGTTAATGTTCCTTCTTTATTTTCTTCCCCCCAGCGGCCATGTTCACTTCGGGTCCCGTAACTTTTGAGGGGGTTGTTTCCACAACATTTTTCTTCTTGCTTATACATACTGAAGTGGTTTTAAGCATGCTTCTTCTTAACTTAAATATATTTACATAAACATATACTATCATTCTTAATTGAAAACGCTATATAAGTTAAAATGCAAACAAAACCATTATGAAACCTCTTACCTAGCGTTTTTGAAACGAAATTTTCAAATGAGCGATAACTAGGCCCTCTAGAACACATCTGGGGTCAGTTTCAATTTTTATATGTTTATATATATATATATATATATATATATATATATATATATATATATATATATGTATATATATATATATATATATATATATATATATATATATATATATATATATATATATATATATATATATATATATTACGACATTTATATATTTACTATTTATTATATGTTAGATTTTAATTTTAGCACTAATAATATTTGGTTTATATAGCCGATTTTGACTAAATTTGGTGAGTGGGTTCCTTTTGCAAGTGGCTTGGATACGTTCTTTAGCCAGGAAAATTGGACCGGTTTTTTCTGGAAAATATTGGGAAACGAATACGGGTTATGTAGAGAAAATGTGGCAAGAAGTGTGTTTTACAAAACCCTAAGTTTCAACTTCAACCGTCGATGTCCTTCATTTTACTAAAATATTTGCATAAAAGTGATTCAAAATACACCCTTTCCCTGCTGCTTTGGCAGTAGTTTTAGTTGTAGAGTTTATGGTTTAATAGTCTATAATTTTTAGCGCATTATCGTAAAAAAAAAATTTGCTAACGAAGAACCGCGACATTTAATTTTTTAATTATTTCTTCACATGAGCCCTAACTAGGCTCCCTAGCCCAGCTCTGGAGTTGGTTTCAGTTTTTATACAGGGTGACGCTTTTTTGTGGTAAAGCTCAATATATTATTATATAAGATACGAGAAAAAATTGTATACGTTAATTATAGGGTGCCTTGAGGTGCATCTTGTCAAATTATTATGACAACCACAGAATGGCACATAAGTCTTTGGTTATAAAACTTTTCTTTTTTTTTTTAATCGAACGCCTTATATTACATTTATCATAGAATTATAACGCATGTTTGTAAGGAAAAAAATTGATAGCGTTCATCGTTTTTGAGTTATTTAAATTGTTTTGCCCCTTTTACATTTTTGGCACCTATCAAAAATTATGACACGGCGTTTTTACCAACATATAGCGGAGTCCCATAAAAATATTGGTAATTTCTCAAATAAACTTGTTTTTATGAAATATGGTACATTGTTTGTACTATATAGGTTATACTTGTAACCAAAGTTGACGGCTACTTTCATTAAATAAGACATATTTGCTATTAGAAACATTTTTAGGAAAATTCACAACTATAACGCATTTGCTGCGTCTAGAATTTTTTACATATGCGTTCCAATAGTTTAAGAGGAATTGAGATCTTCACTTGAAATAAAACCAAAGTTTTGTAGATATATATTTTTGTATCACTGATAGCACACTGGTAGGGCATCATTTGTGCTCGTCAGAAATACAAACACATGGAAGAAGACACTCCAGAAGAACTATGGGCGAGACGACTTGATTTTTAATTTCTAACTCAATTAGAAATCTCTTATTTTTTAAATATAAAACACATGAAAAAATTTTTATTTCTTGAGAGCACAAACTATTTCCTATCAATTACACATATTAGTTACAAAAAAAAACATGCGTCAAGTTGACCACTCCGCAGTTTTTCAGGTATATCCCTTTTTGTATTTAAGCACTAACAAACATTTATGTTTTCTTGATAGCACCAATGAGATGCACTAACCTGCGAATCATAGAAAAGAAAGAAAAAGATAGTTTTTGAGCACTAACATAAATAGTTATGTTTTTGCGAAATACTAACTATCTGCTATCATTTGATACCACTTACACCTGATTTGAAAAAGCGATGCGCCAATTTGAGAACACCCCCCACTCCCCAGTTTATTTATCAAATTGCATTTTACCTCCGGACAGTAAATAAATCGACTGCTGATAGATAAAGTTTGGCATCTTACATGTACATCGACACTGTGTTTCTTTGCCTTTGCTGAGTTGTTTATATTAAAACTTCTTCGCTGGCCTAGTGCAGTAACTTAAAATAATTTTTTTCACAATTTCTCTTTTTTTTCGCTGGCTATGTTACATGCTTTTTTTCCGATACACCTTTCCCCTATCACTGTCTGTTTCTCACATTACACTCCGCCGTGTTTTTGACATTGGTGGTGGTGTGGAGTGATGTTCCGCTACTTCACCGTGTGGGATTTCCTTTCCCTCCTGCATGCTTACAACCACCGTCAATGCATGAAAAGTCTTGTAGGAACAACAATAAAGGGCGTATGGCTGCAAAATGTTAAAAAGGCAACTTTTCGAGGTCCCACTCAGCTGTTTTTTTTTTTCATTTTACACTCATATTTTCTTAAGGGTTGTTTGCAAGAAATTTTTCTTATGGTTTATGCATCCAGAGGGGGAGGGGTTCTAAGCATGTTTCTGAAAAAAAATATAAAAACCCTCCGGGAGGTAAATTGCGTATTTACATTTTCATGGAAGCACTAACGAAAATTTGTAGTATACATCTTTAGAATAAGCTGAGAATGGTTGGGGGGGGGGTCCTCTTTAACTCACCCATACATATGTAGACTTTAGAAAAAACGTGCATACACCAATTGACTAAACAACGCAAGAGATAAGCTGAAATGCTTTTAGTTTCGGTGACAAATCAATGAAAAGGCTTAGTTGATTCGCGGTTTCGTTAATAAAACAATAATTTATTAAATTAATTTTTATTCAAACAGTTAAAAGTACGTAATCTACGCACCTGAAAACGCCCCGGGTAATAAATTGTCTTACAGGCCTGTGCTTTACGTAGTTGGTCCTAATAAATTCATTTAACAGGACGATTTTAATTACATTAGCTAAAAGCTAACATAATTGAAATTCATCTAATTACCATATGTTTGCAAATATTTGTATGGTCCACCAACCTATTCTGTTTTAATGCCACATTTAGCTGTTATATTAGCTTGAACCACACCTGCTACGCATGCAGATCTTAATTATCTGCGATTGTTTGTTTTTTCAGCACGTGTTATGTCCATTACAATGCCATCATTATGTACTTCAACAGTAGCGTTTTGTTAACTAAAAGTTACTGTATACAGACCTAGGCGAAAAAGATAATGTATAAGCTTAAATAGATATAGTTGCATAAAAGCTAATGTACTTCTAAAAAGGAACTTACTATCACTAAGAAAATTACAAATGATCCCACTGTGAAAAGAGCTTTTTACAGCAATTTTAACTGAGTGAAAAAGTGTACTTAGAGGTTTTAAATTGTTATTGTACATGTGTATATGTTATGAGCACTGAACTTGTTAGGTGGTCCTACTACTAAAATGCTTATACAAGTTCATCGCTTTGCCAACAACTCAATGTAAGGGAAGCTAAACCTGACTAATTTTTATTCAAACCAACCTTTAATCGACCTAGACTATTTTTAAAAACTTTTTTTGAATGAAATCGAACTAAAGCTAAAGCCCCGAATAAATTCGGGGCCAGGTTCAATTTTTATATTACCTTGTGAACTTTTCTTACATAGTTGTTAAATGTATGTATAAATAATTCTGGATGTATGGTGCAACACTCAGTAACGTGTACAAAAAAAAACATTTCGGCACACAGCAACTGCGTTATGATAGTGAATTTTTATAAGAATTGTACACTATTAGTAGGGCGTATTATTAAAAGTAATACTTTAAATTTAAACTGACGTCGAAGATTGGGTTTAGAGGTCCCATACACACTCATTTAAAGAATATATATATATATATATATATATATATATATATATATATATATATATATATATATATATATATATATATATCTGTGTGTGTGTGTGTCTCTCTCTTTCTATCTCTCTCTGTTATCATAAAAAATATTCAAATCTTGTGTTCTAGCTCCTTTTGAGAAAAAGACTTTGAATGCCCAAAACTCAATTTTGTATGACGCTAGAAAATTAAAATTTATGCATCTAGGTACTGTACTGTAAGTGTTCAGAGAACAACGACAGTTGAGGAAGGGCCGTAGAAACGGATAGAAAACATAATTATTAAGATCAGTAAAATCACAAGTGAAATTAGTATTAAGAAATCTATCTAAACTAAGGAATGTAAATATTGCACATAATTAGAGGTCAGAGTTGTATGGATAACATTGGCATTGAAGCTATTGCATTTGTTATGTAAACAGTAAATAACGCAAATTAGCAACGTGCAAGGTATCTAGGAATGATGAAGTCGGCAATTCGGAAGGTCGGAAACGAATTAAGAATACTATAAATATTGTTTATTGATATACAAAAAAACACTGTTCAATTAAGATTCACGATGTAACAGTCTACGTTAGGTTCATTTTAGTTGTTATTTATAATGTTATTGTTGAAATCTCTGTGAGTTATTTAATTTATAATTAAACCGTTACCGATTTTCATACACTTAGTTCGACGACCCTATTCCTCCAAATATCCTAACGCTCCCGTTAACAGTAAGTTTATTTAACAGAAACTTGTAATGCAAATTTTAGTGAAGTTACGAAAGCTTTCCAGAAGAAAATTTAATTCATGTTCAGAAAAGGAATGTATTTACCAAACTATAAATGTGGCAGGTATTTCTCCTTGTTGATCGCCTGGATGATTTCGTTTTACTCAACCTAATCGAACCGGTTTTTCCAACAACAAAAAAGTTATTTAAAACAAATTCTATTACTGAATTTCCTTAATAAAAATTTACTAATATTAACAATAAAAAGTTCGGGGCGCAGCAAGTGCCTTGGTAGTGAATTTTCATGAAATGCTTCAACTTTGTATAACTCAATTTTCCATAAACTTAGAGAGTTGAATTTTGGTATGTAGTAAGGTCTCTCCCAAGGCAACATATCCACCAAATTTTATTTTAATGTCTTTGTTATTTTCGGCGATAAACATTTTCCCGGAAAACCTTGTCCGATTTTCCTGGCTAACGAACTCGTCCAAGCTATTAATAAAAAAAAGGCACACATATATATATATATATATATATATATATATATATATATATATATATATATATATATATATATATATATATATATATATAGATAAATTGAAACCCCGGATATGGGTTCTAGGGGTTCTAGTTCGCGCTCATTTGAAAGAAATTTTGCAAAGTCTCACCATCGATACCTCTCTATTAGTGAATTTTGTTTAATAAAAATTCACTAAAACTGCTGTCGGAATGCATATACGAGTATAAAACGATCGTATGAAGACCCGTTATCACGTGCGAGTTCATTCAGCTGGTTTTAAAGCAGGAGATCGTGTGTGGTTCTACAATCTAGTACGACGCAAGGGACGGTCACCGAAACTACAGAAATTATGGGAAGGTCCTTCTAAGGTGGTCAAAAGGATCAGTGACGTTGTCTATCGCATTCAGAGGAGCCCGAAGAGCAAGATGAAGGTGGTCCATATGCACAGACTTACGCCATTCCAGGAAATGTCAGAATTCGACCGGGACGATCGAATATAAGAGGAGGGCAGTGTCACATTTGTCTATGAGAATTAGGTTTATGGGCTTTGTTACTTCTATGGTCAGTTGTAGTATGTTGGTAACAGCGAACACTCTGGAATGATATTTCTAGAGGACCAGAAGTGACAGGTGTAGAACAGTGTAGAAGGTCTAGAATCACTATGAACAGTATAAATAGGCGAGCGGTACACAGAGTAAGTTAGTTCAGTATTAAATTAGTGTGGTGTAGAATAAGTGATCATAGCGTATTAAGCAAGCCAGCAGTAAGAGTTGGTGTATAAGAAGCGATCATAGAAGGCGAATAGTGGAATATAGTTATATAGACATTTAGTAAGAGAGAATTATTTTAGTTGATACTGGTGTTGCAAAATAGTTGGTTATTATAAATTAGTAGTTTGAAAAGTTGTGTTTTATTAGTCAACAAATCCAGAACCCTGTAGAACGTAACAATACTGTACAATTAACATCAACGGAGGTTGTGGCATTGTATTTGAGCAAGTTGAATTTCTGCGCGTTTCACCCTTTGGAGGGGGCGTAAAGCCGTCGGTCCCGTGTCCATGCGATGTTGGACACGTTATCGATTCCCACCCTCCTTACAGAAAGGCATGGGTTCGGCAAAATTGCCTTGATAGTGAGATTAAACTACTTGCTGGCTTCGGTGATTGGTCATAGTCGCGGAAATAGACCGACGTTAAAAAAAGGCTACTCCCCAGGATGTGCTTGAAAGAGTTATGACAAATTTTGTCCCTGGTTTGGAACAATGTGTGGATGAGGGAGGGATATTTAAGAAGTAAAACCCCCATGTTTATTCTTTATTATGTATTATATGTTTTTTATATGTTAAGCCATAAATGTGTTATTGCTGATTAAACGCTAATTATTCATTTTAGCTCTGACTGTATGCATCCCATTATTTTACCCTGTCAATTGAGTGCCGAAGTTGGTATTTCTGAAATCCTGGGATATGCTCAAAGACGTCCAGTTTTCTTGTCTTAATAGTATTCATAAGAAATGGTAGCGGTTGTATTCCATACCAGTACTTATTTGATTTTATCAATCCACATATCAAGAGTGTTACATACATTTTAATCTTCAGTGTATAAAATTAAAAGACGCCAAGAAAAAATACTATGAAAATAAAATCTCTAAGGCTTCAAACCGAAATAAAGCTATGTGGGAAGCAATTAAAGAAAATGTCAACGTGGGGAAGATGAACAGCAGGGCGGCAAATCTGAGTATTCTGTCCGGTGACGGAGTCGTTATGACAGATCCTAATATGATTGCTGACAGTTTAAATTCGCACTAAGTCGACTCTGTTAAGTATCTGACAAAAAACTGTGACATTAGTTGTGCATTAAAAAATAGCTCTAATCCCTATTCTATGTTTTTATATCCTGTCTCAGAGGACGATGTATTAGAGATCATAAAATTAGTTTCAGTTAAAAATTCATCAGGAATAGATGAAATACCATGTAGTCTTCTTGGCAGGGTTGCTCATCTTGTTGTGGCTCTACTAACTTACCTTATAAATGTGTCGTTTGAAATCGATTGTTTTCCTGAGCGCCTGAAGACGGGCATTGTCGTCTCTCTCTTTAAGAAGGGAGATCCACGTCTTTTGGACAACTACAGGGCGATTGCGCTGCTTTCAGTTTTTTTCCAAGATCTTTGAGGGGGTATTTCGGCTAAGACTTAGGTCCTTTTTGGAGAGATACAATTTGCTGTCTCCATGCCAATTTGGCTTTCGTGGGCAGCTGTCAACTCAGGATGCCGTGCTTAGCACTTACCTGACAGTCTTGGATTACATAAATAGTGGGTCCAAGTCCGCCGGGGTGTTCTTCGACATTTCGAAAGCGTTTGATGCGGTTCCTTTTATTGCAAAAATTGGAGCATTATGGCATAAGAGGAAATGCATATTTATGGCTAAAAAGCTACCTATCTGGGAGAAGTCAGGCTGTCAGGATACGACAGGCAGGTAAGAACTATATGTCTGGATTTTCAGCCGTGTCGAGCGGCGTGCCACAGGGCAGCATATTGGGCCCTGTTTTGTTTACAAATTTCCCTAACTATATTGTTTATGATCTCCAGCAATACCACTTAACTTTGTACGAAGATGACACCACTGCTGCAATCTCAGGGGAAAGTTTTGAAGATCTTGGTGCTGCAGCTAATGTGTGTGTGTGTGTGTGTCAGGTGTCAGCCTGGTGATCGCAAAATGGTCTGGTTCTTAACACGAGGAAGATTGAAATGTTTCTTTGTTCTCCGGTGGGTGTGCATCCGAATCTGAACCTATATGTGAGATCTGATAACGGTTCAATAGGACAGGGCACGTCTGTAAAGTTTTTGGGGATCCATCTGGATTCTAACTTATCATGGGAGGTCCATGTTGACCATGTGGTGGCCTCTCTTGCATCTAGGAATTACTCGTTGCTGCAGCTGAGGGATTCCTTGAGTACTCAGGCGTTGTTGACATGCTACTATAGTAGTGTCAACTGTCTCCTGGTATATGGTTAGCTGTGTTGGGGCGGCTGTGTGCATCTGGGTAGGGTTCTGTTGATGCAGAAGAGAATTGTCCGCACCATGTTTGGCCTGCCGTCTTCCGCATCTTGTAGACCAGTATTTATACGGTATGGAATTTTAACAGTGACGTGCCTATATATGCTTGAGGCGCTTTGTTATGAAATAATATTGAATTTTTCAGTACCTGCGGTAATATTACAGCGTATGAAACAAGACAGGCTAAAGATTTGTATGTTCCCCCTTATAGGATCGAACAAATTAATCGGGCACCTCGCAACACTGCAATACGCTTATATAATCATTTACCTGACAGCGTCAAAAATTTGAGCAGCCTCTGGCGATTTAAATGTGCTGTAACGGTATAATTTGGATAGCTAAACATCTAAGCTAATTTGGACGTATTTGTGGTTCCTCCCCTGCTTTGTAAAAAGATTTATTGGCGAAACTGTGGTTAATTCTTCTGGATACCCCTCGTATAATGTATCGAATTTAGATCTTTCGTAAATTATTTATATTTGTATTACCCCTGGTATATCGGGCCGGCTTACACGCTTGCGTGCCATGCCGTAGTTCGGAAAGGATCCGCATGTTGAAGAGGATAGATGGCTGGAGACGTATGTGATGCGAGAGAGAGCGAAGGATGTAGCAGCACCTGCGTTTTCGAGTCGGAGATGTGAATGTGCTGGAAGTTTCGAGGGAGTTGGTTGGTCATTGTGCAAGTTAACACGTGGTTCGTTCTGGGAGGCAAGTTGGATATTAATTATCCCCCTTTGGTGGATTTAAATTGCGCTCAGAACACATCTACAGTCTTGTTGAGGATATCGGAAGTTGCGTAATTGACGTTGAAGGCTGTAGATAAACCCGTTAAGGGGATTTAAGGACCACATTGGTGTTGTCACGTGTGGAATTTCGTTTCCCTCTCTGGAGGTAAGAAATCATTCTCTCTCTTACCTGTAACACCTTTAGCATCCCGTTACTTGTTGTTTTTAGGGTTCAAGTACCGGAGGAAGTATTCCTTGTGTCGGCTAGCGTCTTCAAGTACCGGCTAGCGTCTTCAAGTACAGGATAGATTTTGTTCAAGTACCGGATAACTATTCAAGTACCGGAGGAAGTATTCCTTGTATCGGCTGGAGCTTTCCTTGTATCGGCTGGAAGATTTCCTTGTACCGGAGGAAGTATACCTTGTACCGGTTGGATTTTCCTTGTACCGGAGATATTATTCTCGTACCGACGAAGTCTTTATGTAGGGTGATTTGTGTGCCGAATAGCCTTGTGGTAGGCAAGCATTATGGTAGTGGGCGATATCTTTGGTAAATTCACGTACCGTAAATTTGGAGTGGACAAGTCTCACATGGATGAGCGAATTTTGAGGTACCGAACAAAGTATATGGCTACTGAATTAAATGGAGGAATGAATTAAGATCTCAGTAAGAAGGTCTTCCCTATCGTCGTCGCATTGCCGTACCGTTTTTGCATTATTCCCGTGGTTGCATTATTCCTGTGGTTGCAGTCCCGTATCCCGAGAGGCCTTGGATTGGTTTGGAATTTGATGGTAATTAGATGGCCTAGAAGCCCAGGAATGTCAAGTAAGAATTTTCCGTTTTGTGATAACGTATAAAGTGATAAGAGACATTCTTGATAAGGTACATTTTTGATATTCATGTGTGTTAAATTTATTAAAATCAAATCGAATGTATTTTATTTTAACGTCACTAAATATGGTACAGATTTTTATAAGACCATTATTAATATAATTGCTTCACTTTTGAGAGTACCATTAGTTATCATTTACTGTTAGCATTAGACCAGCTTATTGATTATTATTTGGGACTTGATCTTTAATCAAGCCACTTACCGTAATTATCGGGTAATTAAGTAATATTTGGGGAAAATGATTTGTGAGCTTTGCGTGCACGAAAAGTGGGATTTTCCGTAGAACAACGATATTTGTAGTACATTCATAGATATTCAGTAAAGATCTTGAGTATTTGGTAGTAAGCCATTTCTGTGATATTATAGAGACTTATTTATATTTATATTTTATTTTTATTAATTTAGATCAGAATTTTAAAACAACTTTTCATAAAGTCTTGTATGCCAAAGAAAGAATAAAAGCCCGTATTTTATCATATTTTAGATGTTTTGGTTTTGTGTGGTTGTGTTTTCTTTTCAGGACTGTTGATAGATTAAGATCATTACCGTTATCGTTATTTGTGGGTCTATGAGACCATACCGTTCCGAATTTTAGTTGGTGTTATCGTAATTACCTTTCCCTTGTAGCTTCCTGTGCTCGATGGTGGTTGGCTATAGTTGCCAGTGTGATCCAAGAGTTCTTGGTTGTGTTGGATCTGGGCAAGGAAGCAGATTAGTAAACATCTTATTAGAATATCCGGGAGTAGAGGTTAAACAATCAAGTGGCGCCCCTAATTAAGATCTTATTTTAACCCACGCCCATCTCCACTGTATAAAAGCTGGCGGCCCTCTAACTTCCCGGTAACTTAGCTTATGCCAATGACAAATTAGATTTGTTGATAGGTTAGGAATTATTTGAGCATTTGTCATCTGGTATAAAAGGAAGCGCGGCGGGGTCATATAAATTTTGGCCCATGCCCACTTTGGCGTCACAAAAATTTTGGCGCCCAACTTTGGGGGCCCTCGAGTTTTCTGGGAATTTCGGCACTTGAGTTGTCTGGAGATTTTGGCTTGAGTTTTCTGGAAGTTTTAGCTCTCGAGTTTTTTTTTGAGATTTCGACTCTCGAGTTTTCTGGAGGTTTCGACCCTTGAGTTTTCGGGATTTTAGCCCTCAAGTTTTCTGGAAGTTTTGGCTCGAGTTTGTGGGAGAATAAATTTTGGCACAACTTTTTCGAATTTTTCAGCAGTCCATTGGTGTTTGATTATTGAGTGTTGTATGTGTTTGGATTTTAGGTGTTTGATTGTGTATTTTAGAAATGATTTTTAAGAATTACCGTTACCGTTCTATCGTTTATTTGTTACCGCTTCCGTTTGGTAGTGTTGGGAAGTATTACCGCTACCTCTCTACCGTTTGTTTTATTAATTGTGAAGAATATTACCGTTACCGCTTTATCGTTTATTTATTACCGTTACCGTTTGGTGGTTTTGGAAAATATTACCGTTACCGCTGTATCGTTTATTTCTTTTTTTTTGTGGAGAATATTATCGTTACCATCCTACCGTTTGCTAATGGAGCACACTTCGTTTATGTTGGTATCGGCATTTAGTTAGCTGTCTCGTATCGCATAATATCGGATTTCGCTCGTCTCATTCCTGACCACTTACAGCTATGGAAGGAAAGTTGAAGGCCTATCCGCCAGTTGATGATTGAATTGAAAGATTTTGGGTAAAATCTTTTAAAGTAGGGGGGGATTTTGTAACGGTATAATTTGGATAGCTAAACATCTAAGCTAATTTGGACGTATTTGTGGTTCCTCCCCTGCTTTGTAAAAAGATTTATTGGCGAAACTGTGGTTAATTCTTCTGGATACCCCTCGTATAATGTATCGAATTTAGATCTTTCGTAAATTATTTATATTTGTATTACCCCTGGTATATCGGGCCGGCTTACACGCTTGCGTGCCATGCCGTAGTTCGGAAAGGATCCGCATGTTGAAGAGGATAGATGGCTGGAGACGTATGTGATGCGAGAGAGAGCGAAGGATGTAGCAGCACCTGCGTTTTCGAGTCGGAGATGTGAATGTGCTGGAAGTTTCGAGGGAGTTGGTTGGTCATTGTGCAAGTTAACACGTGGTTCGTTCTGGGAGGCAAGTTGGATATTAATTATCCCCCTTTGGTGGATTTAAATTGCGCTCAGAACACATCTACAGTCTTGTTGAGGATATCGGAAGTTGCGTAATTGACGTTGAAGGCTGTAGATAAACCCGTTAAGGGGATTTAAGGACCACATTGGTGTTGTCACGTGTGGAATTTCGTTTCCCTCTCTGGAGGTAAGAAATCATTCTCTCTCTTACCTGTAACACCTTTAGCATCCCGTTACTTGTTGTTTTTAGGGTTCAAGTACCGGAGGAAGTATTCCTTGTGTCGGCTAGCGTCTTCAAGTACCGGCTAGCGTCTTCAAGTACAGGATAGATTTTGTTCAAGTACCGGATAACTATTCAAGTACCGGAGGAAGTATTCCTTGTATCGGCTGGAGCTTTCCTTGTATCGGCTGGAAGATTTCCTTGTACCGGAGGAAGTATACCTTGTACCGGTTGGATTTTCCTTGTACCGGAGATATTATTCTCGTACCGACGAAGTCTTTATGTAGGGTGATTTGTGTGCCGAATAGCCTTGTGGTAGGCAAGCATTATGGTAGTGGGCGATATCTTTGGTAAATTCACGTACCGTAAATTTGGAGTGGACAAGTCTCACATGGATGAGCGAATTTTGAGGTACCGAACAAAGTATATGGCTACTGAATTAAATGGAGGAATGAATTAAGATCTCAGTAAGAAGGTCTTCCCTATCGTCGTCGCATTGCCGTACCGTTTTTGCATTATTCCCGTGGTTGCATTATTCCTGTGGTTGCAGTCCCGTATCCCGAGAGGCCTTGGATTGGTTTGGAATTTGATGGTAATTAGATGGCCTAGAAGCCCAGGAATGTCAAGTAAGAATTTTCCGTTTTGTGATAACGTATAAAGTGATAAGAGACATTCTTGATAAGGTACATTTTTGATATTCATGTGTGTTAAATTTATTAAAATCAAATCGAATGTATTTTATTTTAACGTCACTAAATATGGTACACATTTTTATAAGACCATTATTAATATAATTGCTTCACTTTTGAGAGTACCATTAGTTATCATTTACTGTTAGCATTAGACCAGCTTATTGATTATTATTTGGGACTTGATCTTTAATCAAGCCACTTACCGTAATTATCGGGTAATTAAGTAATATTTGGGGAAAATGATTTGTGAGCTTTGCGTGCACGAAAAGTGGGATTTTCCGTAGAACAACGATATTTGTAGTACATTCATAGATATTCAGTAAAGATCTTGAGTATTTGGTAGTAAGCCATTTCTGTGATATTATAGAGACTTATTTATATTTATATTTTATTTTTATTAATTTAGATCAGAATTTTAAAACAACTTTTCATAAAGTCTTGTATGCCAAAGAAAGAATAAAAGCCCGTATTTTATCATATTTTAGATGTTTTGGTTTTGTGTGGTTGTGTTTTCTTTTCAGGACTGTTGATAGATTAAGATCATTACCGTTATCGTTATTTGTGGGTCTATGAGACCATACCGTTCCGAATTTTAGTTGGTGTTATCGTAATTACCTTTCCCTTGTAGCTTCCTGTGCTCGATGGTGGTTGGCTATAGTTGCCAGTGTGATCCAAGAGTTCTTGGTTGTGTTGGATCTGGGCAAGGAAGCAGATTAGTAAACATCTTATTAGAATATCCGGGAGTAGAGGTTAAACAATCAAGTGGCGCCCCTAATTAAGATCTTATTTTAACCCACGCCCATCTCCACTGTATAAAAGCTGGCGGCCCTCTAACTTCCCGGTAACTTAGCTTATGCCAATGACAAATTAGATTTGTTGATAGGTTAGGAATTATTTGAGCATTTGTCATCTGGTATAAAAGGAAGCGCGGCGGGGTCATATAAATTTTGGCCCATGCCCACTTTGGCGTCACAGTGCTTTAAGATAATATTTTACAGAGCATTCTTTTTATTCTGTGGACGAATATTTTAATTTTAAATTTTAGCATTGATAAGCTGTTTTTTGTATTTTGACTATTTCCTATATCTTGTAGAGATCTATGGAGCAGTTCTAATAAATAAATAAATAAATAAATAAATAAATAAATAAATAAATAAATAAATAAATAAATAAACCGCGTCCATATAAGGATTGAGTGATTTCCAAAGCGCAACTAAAACAGTTTTAAGCGTTAACTTATTACTGTACAACCCACAACATTTCTCATCGGTCAAACTATTCACCACCGAACACATTAAGTATCACATCATTGTCCCCTTGAGGATATCGAGAGGATTTCCAGAACCCTAGAGTTTTCCATGCCCCAAAGTTGGCATCGCTGTTTCAGTAATGCAAGTTATTCAAGGCATGTCAGGATAGCATGTTGCATGTTAATTGGAAACTGTTTAAACCTGCAAACAAAAATCAATGATAATAAAGGAAACTGAACTAACTACTAAGGAAACTTAAGTAGCTCTAGATAAACGAGGCAGAAGATTAAAGGCTTCCTTAAATGAACGGAATTTCGTCTGCATAGTTCAGCATAGAACGGAGTTAAAACGCAACAATTTCTAAGTTGATATGCATGATACATGCAAGCGAACTCACTATCCTGACTCGCGGAGTTTAGCGAAGTTTCCTCTGATAATTTATAAACATTTCGGTTTAATCTACTCCTAAATTCACACGCCAGTTGCTTTATTACTCCCTGTGGATCTGTAACTGCATAATTTACCATATGTGTTATTTAGGGGATAACAATACTAACGTTTTATAAATTGGATTATACTATGTAACGTTTCTCCCAGGCTCTGTTTCTAAAGCTCGGTTGTATTTGTATTAAGTGATGCAAATAAATTAGGGGCTCAGTGCACTGAACGAGTAAAAAATTGGTCAACACGATTATTGTTTCCCCAAAACGATTAAGGTGAAATGGCTGGTTTTCATGTCAAAATAATTAACTACATTTACTGAACATGAAAATCTATATAATTTTATTGTACTGGCTTCGGCGGTACGGAAGCTAAAATTTAAACGCTACAGAGGATATTAGGGTGGCACTTGCGCGAGGATGACACGTAAAATCGTACAGCGTTCTACATTTTTTGCATTAGGTATGTCATAATGTTAAGAATAATAATAACATGTATTCACCACTCAGGTACAATAATATGCACATTTGGTAAATCAGAAAAGAACAAGATGTCAATAATGCTCATCTAGGCATTAAAAGGTAACAACGACAAACCATTGAAAAATAACAAAAAAAGCAATACAATAAGGTTATTCATATTACAGTCAGTATATTCCTGCAAACTATACAAGCTCTGTTTAAGCAACAAGCCCTTTAGAGTCAGTCACTTTACAACCAGAAATGATATTCTTATCTCGCACAGAACCTGGCAAATAACTAGTGATGGGAAAAACAGATATTTTCTGTTAACAGTTGAAGCCGTTAACGTTATTTAATAAAAACCGTTGAAAATAACGGCTTCAGTTATTTTAAACTGGATAGTCGATCGATAGTATCCTACATTCCCAAATCTGTGAGCGAGAGCGAGCACACTAGTATAAATGCATTGTATTTTTACCCCGTTATTTCACGTAGTGTATAAATCTCAAATTTTGTCGATATGAAAAGGAAACAAAGGGTTAAGAAATTATAATAAGCGTGTCGTAAATCTTTTGCCACTCTGAAGTGAAACTTTTAGAAATCAGAAAAGAATCTTCTATAAGAATTTACTTAGAAGTTTTAGGAATTATAAGCTAGTCATTTCTCACACATTTATTTTATCAGGGTCTTTACGTAAATGTCAATGCCACACCAAGAATCAATAAATATCATTATTTATCACGCCTTGGGACATTAGACGTTAGAACTTTTATTGCTACACAGGGAGTGATTCTAAGAACTCCATAACATAACGCAGCTCATAAAATTTCGGTAAAGAAATTTGCCTTTATTCTATACATATGGTTTGTTATTACATTATGCTTTTATTCTTTCTTAGAAAGATCTCTATCTCTAGTTACATTTTCGGTTCACTGGTCATCTTTATCAGTCCACTTTTAAAAACTGTGCAAACAACAGCCAACAGTATAAAAAATTGAGTTTGAGTTTTAAAAAAAATTGGAAGATATATAGTATTAATTGTTTATTTACTTATTGTAATATTCGCTGTTTTAAAATTAGTTTCAAAAATTTCAAAGGGCTGTAACTTGGAGGAGAAGGGGTTTCAAGAAAAAGACACCCCTTATTTTTCGCCAAAGAATCACCCTGTAAAATTTTTCGCATCAATTTGGAAACATCCTGTATATATATATATATATATATATATATATATATATATATATATATATATATATATATTCATTTAATTTTTTATATTTAAATGTATATAGATATTAAAAAATGTTGTATCATTATATGTTTTTATCAATTTGATAACTATTATCAGACAAACGAAAATGACGTGTTAACTGTTTTCTTAGGTAATGTATATAAATTTAAATAAATAAGTACTTTAATTTCACGTGAAATAACCCTATTTTGCGTTGTCTATAGTGAAAGTAATAACACGTTTTTACATAAATTCATCTTTTCACCCAACATTTTTTATTATTAAATATTTGGCTTTACATACTAGTGAGAAACTCAACTGTTTGAAAAATAACAGCTTCTCAGTTTAACAGAATAACTCTGTTTAGTAGTGTCCGTATGCCGTATCCCCATCAACAACCGGTTAAAGTTAAAATTAAAATTAAACCGTTTTATTGTACCGAAGATCGTACATCCCTAAAGCTGTAAACGAAAGCGAGCACACTAGTATAAATAATAATGTTATGAGGTACAGTCCTCTCTATACTGTATAACCATACATATTTAGCATTCCCAATCTCAAGGCTATTCATCCCGTTAAATGGTTAAATAACAGTTGCCGATGAAAACCGATGTTTATTCATCGAACCTAGTTGCAGTAGAACTGAAATAGACACGACTCCGAATTCTAGTTTAGTGTAAAAAGCGTTACTTTTTAAGCTGTTATTTGTATAAATCCATAACTGGTGGTTACTGTTACGGCTCGGTAACCGTTTAAAAATAGCTGACAGTTAAATAACGACCCATCACTACAAATAACTGAATAACTTTGCCACCATAATTAGCGGCTCTTCACTAGTTTTGGTTAGGCGGTGAGTCTAACTTATTTCCATCACATTTGAGAACATCAGCGACACAGTACAGGAAATCACTAAGTCAAATATCAAAGTTAAATTTAGTTAGAAGCTTTAATCTTTCGTTGATGATTTCAACCAGAGCTAGTATTTGTTGAACTGTATCTTCGGTTAGATAAAAAGCAAGAGAATCATCTGAGATTGATATGCCTTTACTGTTTAGTATTTTAATAGGTTTGACGGTACATATTCCATAATTTTCTGGTTTAATCGTATTACCTTTGGTAAAGTACTCTCTAGCTGCTTTTTCCAGTGTTAAAATAAAATACTCCCATTCACATGAGCCAGATGAGATTGTTATATTTGCCTCTGATGGGTACGAGTTTGTATTTACAATTTCAATTATCGGAATCAATCCAGCAGCTTTTGATATACCAATTGCGATACTTTAAGATGGATTAATAGTATACCTTGTTTCCAGCAACATTCTACTTTCTTGTTTAATCTCATTAATATTCTGTCGTAGAGCTGCATCAATTAGATTCCAGTAAAAATCTTCACCAAAATCGTTATTAACAGGTCTGAAGACCTCAAGTCCATCGTTAACATCTACATCATGTGTGGAATCAGAACTATCATCGCACGCCATGGTAATGCAATCACAACTAACTTTCATGTTTACACTCTTTAATGTTTGACTTGAACAACTTACTGTTGTAAAACTGAATCTTAAGTAGGTACATAAATATATAAATACATAAATATATAAAATATATAAATAAATATATAATCTCTCCTCATCGAGACGAGTGGAATGATACCCCACATGTGTTCTCTTACTTGAAAACTCAAAATTGTCAGTTTGCACATGCGCAAATGTCATATTTGAATTCCACTCGTCGAGTGATACCCCATACATGGGTGTCTAACCATACAAAATAAAAAAGTAGATTTGCGCCTGCGCTGTCAGACATATTTTGTATGTCATTTTTTACAAAAATCAATACGGTGGGCTCTCTTATTTTGACAGGTTAGTCTAAATATCTTTTACAAATTCAAATTTCCCAGATTTTTCGGTTACGGTCGGCCATCTTGAATTACGTCATCTCATTAAAAATTAAAAATCTATTTTCTCTCTCTATCCATCCACCATCTTTGTTTTATTACTTTGACTACAAACTCACCAAATTTTTCACTTCCGGTCGGCCATCTTGGCCGCCATCTTTGATTACGTTATCTCAGGTTAGATCTCTTTTCTCTCTCTATCCAACGCGCCATCTTGTTTCGTTCCCGTGACGTAACACGTAGGCGCAGAACTGTGTGGCGGTTCCAGAACCGCCCTACTATACCTACTGATACATAAACGTCTTATAGTTGTTTACCGTACCGCTTCAATTCAATTGTTGTTGCCCTTACTTGGTGAAACTTGTCCATACTGCATACAGACTTGGAGAATACTTCTCTGGCTTCACTGTTGGTTTTTAGTGGTGAATGACGTAGCCAGCGCGTGAGCTAACTGGAGCAAGTGGCCGTTCGAATTCTGGAAGTTCTAGGATGTTCTTCAATGCTTCTGTGACTATAGTTTCGCTGCTTGACAGCATTTTCAGACAGATTAAAATTGAATTAGTACGAAATCATAACAACTACAAATAAATATCTGTTGCTATGTTACGATATGATGTTTTGATCAAAAAATTTTTATCAAATTGAAAATAAAATGAAACACAGATGACAGATGAGGTTTTCAAAATGTCTATGTGATGTATGTCAATATTTAACATAAAAACTAGAACTAGCCTATAATAACTATGATAACAGTTACAACAATAAAATAACTAAACAATAACAGTATAAAAGCAGTCTCTATACAACGAAAATATCGACATACATCAGCTCATTATCTTATTACAACTTTTTTGAAATAATAGTTAAATTTATTTTCTTTGACATATTTACTTAGAAAGAAGAATATCCAAGAAAGGGGAATTCATTAAATCAGTTTGCTCGTTTAAAACAAGGTAGTTATTGTCGTGTGTGTGCCTTTTGACTTCTAAAGCTTCAGAAAAGTCTAGTTTACGTTTGTCATTATAAAAATGTTGTGGTTGTATGCGGTTATTTATTGTAGGTCTATGTTCGGTATCAATAATATGTTTTGCAAATGTAGATTTGTCAGCGTGGTTATTTCTAAATGCAGAAATATGTTCTTTGTATCGGGTGTTAAAATTTCTAGAAGTTTGACCTATGTAGATTGCGTTACAATGTGTACAAGCTAATTTATAAACTCCAGCTTTTGTCAAGAAACAAGATTTTTCTTTCGCGTTAAATAACAAATCACGCGTCGTGTTGTAAGATTTAAAAGCTACCTTTGTATTTGTACAAGTGTTTAAAATTTTTGAAATGTTTTCTGAAATGGTTCCAAAATAAGTTATCGAAACGTATCTGTTGTCTTCTTTGTCTCTAATATTTGGATAAATTAAAGTAATCGCTAATTTGTATTCTTTTCTCTCTATCATTTTATCTATTATTTTAACAGAGTAGCCATTATTAAATGCTGTTTGCTTAATTATTGAAATTTCTTTTTCAAAATTGTTTTGTGACATAGGTATTGAAAATGCACGATCTATCATAGAATGATAGGCTGACAGCTTTTGTGAAAAAGGGTGACATGAATCGTATGGTATGGTTGTGTCAGTGTAAGTTGGTTTCCTATATATTGAAAAGTCAAATGAATTATTTTCTAATTTTCTAATTGTTAAGTCTAAAAATTTTATACAACTGTTAGCTTCTTCTTCTAAAGTAAACTTAATATTTGTGTGAAAGCTATTAATAAAATTTAAAAATTCATTTAATTCTGTATGACTACCTTGAAAACATGCTAAAATATCTTCTACGTATCTGTACCAAAAGACAATATTATGTGAAAGTTCTGATGTTAAAATTTGGTTTTCTAAGTTTTCCATAAATATGTTGGCTAATAAAGGTGACAACGGACTACCCATAGGCAGACCTTCATTTTGCATATAAATTTTATTATTAAATTTAAAATAGTTTTGTTTTATACATTCATTAAAAAGGATTCATTATTTCTTGTCTTTTTATGACATTTACGTTCTTTTCTATTAAAACGTTTTCTAATAGAGGTAAACATTCTTTAGGGGGTATCTTAGAATACATGCTACAAACATCAAACGAGACTAATTTACTATTTGTGGGAATAATTAAGTTATTTAATTTTTGTGTAAGCTCATAGGAATTCTTAACTGAATATTTTGGAAAGTAATTGTATTCTTTAATAAGTGAAACCAGTTTGCTCGCTATCTTATGATTAATTTTAATAGAAAAGAACGTAAATGTCATAAAAAAACAAGAAATAATGAATCTTTTTAATGAATGTATAAAACAAAACTATTTTAAATTTAATAATAAAATTTATATGCAAAATGAAGGTCTACGCGGACGACAGCACCCTCCACTCAAATATACAATATTCTAAGCCTGTCTCTCTAGCCCAATTAGATGAGGATCGCAGACTCATGGAGGGTTCTGTCTCCGTGGATCTCCAAAAAATATTAGACTGGGGAAGTAGAAACCTTGTACAATTCAACCCCACCAAATATCAATCTTGCTTTCTTTCTCATAAGAGATACACCAGCCCTAGATCCATCACAATGAACAACCAAGTTATTCAAAGTAATGAGTCCTTTTCTCTTGTTGGAATTTCTGTGGATCGACATCTCAATTGGCACCAACATGTCACATCAATCGCAGAAGCGGCTGCTAAGAAATTAGGTTTCCTCTTCCGGGCCTGCAAATACTTTTCGCCAGCTAATCTCTATACCTTATATACTTCACAAATAAGGCCAAACCTCGAGTACTGCTCCCACATCTGGGGTGCAGCTGCCGCTACTACACTCGCTATCCTAGACTCCATTCAAAAGAGAGCTATACGTTTCATCGGTGACCCTACCCTCACCCAAAGGCTGCCATCCCTTGCCCACCGACGTGCCGTTGGTGACCTCTCTCTCTCTTTTATAGATATCTACACGGGCACTGCTCAGAGGAGCTTTCTTCCATAGTTCCTCCACCTGCTGCCTCCAACAGATCTACCAGGGGAACAGAGCTAATGCACCCTTTTACTGTCCAGGTCACCAGACATAGAACATCTTGTTATGCCCGCTCTTTTGCCCCGAGGACTCCCAAGTTGTGGAATTCCTTGCCGGCACATGTTTTTCCTTTTCCTCCGAACCTCCAAACCTTCAAGTCCAGAATTAACAAGTTGTCTCTTTCCTTCTTGTCAACACCCACGGTACGATAGTATTTAGGCTGTAAGCCCTCGTGGTGTGTTGTTGAAATTAAAAAAAAAATACGAACAATAGCAGAAGTGTCATCAGCATCAAGAACCAATTCATCACCCCTAGAGCCAGGCAATTTCATATTTATTATATTTGTGCGAGAGGAAATGCAAAAAAAATTAAATTTCGATCTATTCCTGGTTTGAAGTTTTAATCAATTTCCCAGCACGGATAATCCGCAAACCTGATAATCGGCACGCGAATAATCGAGAGTATATTGTATATCCCAACGAGCGACGTCTGGACGTGTAAAAGAAATTATATGCATACATTTTCCTCCATTTTTTTATGTAAAAAAAAAAATGCCTGTATGAGCTGTTTCAGTACAGTTGTTATAATTTTGCTACAAATCTACAATCTTTTGACTAAAATAAGAGCTCTATTTTTTGCCAAAATACGGAAGGTCATAGTTTTAGGTCAAAAGTGTGATAAAATTATTACCAAAATAAACTAAAGGCAAATGTGGTCTGTCGGTGTTATTAGATAGCTTTACAGTTGTTTTTTGACGTTAATACTCTATAAGAAGAACAATAAACAGCCTGTTATCTTTATAAAGTGACGGCCATGTACCGCGTCAAACAACATGGATAAAAACACAAACAATATCATTTGCCAAGTACGTTACATAAAGTAGGACGGATGTGCATAGTGGTCGTATATACCATTGCACCAATTGATTATTTACTATGTTCAATATCAAAATTTATCGTAAGGAATTTAAATGTGTTTTATTAAGATATTTAAACTTTAAATCAAAAATAATGTTGTACAGAAGACTCATGTATATGTTTAGTGACATTGGAGAGATGAGCAGAGATACGAGGGTATATTGATATCCACCCCGAAATATAAGACAATTAGGCGTGAGCCACAATAGACCTTAAGGTCGCAGTGGAGGTACCGTTATGGCCGACTTACAATTTAACCTAACTTAACCTAATCTGGAAACTTCCCAGTAAACTGAATTTAGTTGCCTTGGTAACAACTACGATATTTTATAAGTAAGTAAAGGACAAAGATAAAACCACAGAAATGTAGGGATCTATGAAAATTGTATATGGATTCTAAACCTAAATATTTTGAGAAACTAAAAGATCTCTCGCAATTAGATTTAAAGAACATTTTCGCAACTGAGATATGGCACTGTTGATTGATCATGTATTGCTCAACGTGTGACGAAGTAGATATTTTCAGAATAGCTGTAGATACTAAAAGCGGCTGTTCGAAAATAAATATAATATAATTCACACGGGTAAAAATTCCACGCAGTAAAAATTATTATTTTTATCATTAATATTTCTTAAAAGTACGCATTTTCGAATTATCGCGGCGGAGTAAAAACATATCTGCAGATGATAAGGATAAGGTATCTGCCACCGATTAAGATTTTTCAGCCGGAGACTGCAAAGATAAAATAACTACTGAAGCAGAAAGAGTTCACCGTAGCCGTTTGCCGTAGCGCGTTGAAATCTATAACTGAAATTTATATTCAGTAAATAAAGAGTTTGTTCGTAAAAGTTGCAATAAGACGTTAGAATACCGTACCGTCCGTCCCGTTGTTGCGAGAGGCAATTTCGTGGTTTAATAATCCTACTGAACGCAGTCTAGTTAAGACTATTTTAGGTTTGTCTTATTGAATTTAATTATAGCGAATTTTCGAATATTTTTCTCAGTTCCCACGCGCCTGTCCGTCGACGTCGAGATCGCGGGTCTAACGTAATTCCCCTCCATTGCCCTATCCCAGTATTGTTGGCGTGTCGTAATACTTCTTGGAGGTAATGCTGTAGCTAACACAGATCTCCCAAGGGTATTGCATACGACCGTTCCGACTCGACTCTGGTCTGGACGCTGTAGTACACAAGCAGGCCAAGGTCGAGTATATGACAATATCCTTTTACACCCACCCCCCATTCCTTATCGACGCCCTGACGTCGAGGCATTGGATCTCGTTGTACCGACTTCGACAGATAGCCGCCATTTTAACTATTTGAGGAGCGTGTCTCCAATCGACCCACTTAACGGCTGCATCCACGGGTTGTAAACCACAGCACTCGGAGTTTCCGTCCGCATGACTCCCGCATTTTGTTTTCGTGGGAAATAATTAATTTCGTTGGCCCGTCACCAGTAACATAACTTGTTCTAGGATAAATTAGCGTGATAAGTACCTTTCATATTGTAAGCATACCAGTGGACTGTAACGTTTTATAATGTAATAAATAGTGTGGAAGTTATATTCAGTTTATGTTATAACCACAAATAAATCTGCTACACCCATATAAACTTTCGGAAGGTCGTCAGGGAAATACCGGGGGAGCGATTAAAGCCCGCAACCTCGGAGGCATCTCTACGGCCTGCTACATCATAGGCTACCGGACCCTCTCCATAGTGCCATCCAGGTACTCTGGTCACAACCGTGGCCAGAGTCTTGTGACGAGGTCGCAGACACCCTCGCAGGGAGTAAACCCTTTCAAAATCTGGCGCCCGGGATCGTTCCTGTAAATCCGTTAATATGTTCCACTGCATAATTCACCCCGTAAGTCACGCCTCGTTACAAACATGCTTGGGACAATGATCACCCTGTAGATAAGGAAAATATCAAGCTTGCCAAAAGTTTCGGGCACTCGTGATAATTAGATGCATATAAAATTATATATAACGTTTAGAGTTTGAATAAGAAATTTCCAATGAATAGGGCAGGCCCGGTTCTGTGTAGTTTAATGTTCGAATTGTTATCTTCATAATCAGTGTATCTTTCTTAGATAGAATATTTAATAACGACACGCGGCCTTTTCAAAAGCAGGTAATTTAATTTTAATCACAAGTAATTTTGACTAAACAGTTGGTGTTTTTCTGTATACCTTCATAGACGACTCTGTTAGCGATTGCTTGCCAACTTATATTTAAATACTAGTTGTGCTTTATATTTGCTTAGTTTATTCATGCTCCTGATGAAGTTAACTTTGTTAGCGAAATGGTCTGAAAAATGTGTAGTGGGGAATTTGATTCCCCAAATGTACTTATAAGTGCTCATCATAGGCTCCAAACAATCCTCAAGGATTAAAGAATCTATTTATTAACAAAAGTGTTATAAAAAAGAATGGTGAAACAAAAAAAAATCAACCGTTATTTTTGAGTTTTCGAAAAAAACTTAAAGGAATTTCTGGCTTAAATTGTTCGAGTAGAATTACACCCCGAGTCTTCTGCTTATCATTTCTGCACGCCAGTTTAACATAAGGAGGAATAGATTGCCCTGGCGCTTTTACGCCAAACATGGCAGTGTCTACTTTTCTGGAATTTACATTTCTCTCTGGATACTGGCCTCTATGGCAAATTACTGTTTCGCGGTCCACTTGTGATGCTGGTCGCAAATTACGAAAATTCCAGAGACTGATCTGTTTTGAAATAACGGGATCTATGGCATAGTGTCCTGCAGCTGCAATAGAGGCAATACTGCATATTACTCCACTAAAGATGTACGTGAAGAGGTAAGCGGAACTAAGTGCCTCAAGACTATTTCAAGCAGACAAATTCAAACCAGGAGACTTGGTGGGACACGTGAAGATCCTGGAAATTATACCATTGACGTCACCAGTCAAAACAACAGATCAAATGCCAGCTAAACCGGACTTTATAGTTCCATTTGACCTGGTCATAAATGATCGCCAAGCATGTGACAGAGACAGTAAAAGTCCCTAGGAAAAATGCCACCATCTTCTAAGCAGAAATGCTTGCTATAAGTTTGTGAGTAGAGAAATGCATACAACAAACACCCAGAAATAGATAGATCTACATCCTCTTAGATAGTTAGGCAGTAATAAAGACTATAATATCTTGTAAAACCAAATATAAACTGACCTGGGACTGTAAAAAAAAACGTTGAAGCAACTAGCTACGGAGAACAAAGTAACTTTGATGTGGGTACTAAGGCATCAAGGCATTGAAGGAAATAAGAAAGCAGATAGTCTTGCAAAAAGGGCAGCAACAACACCACTCTATGGTCCAGAGCCCTATTGTGGACCAACAAAAAGCCATGTAAGAAATGAGCTTGATATTTGGGAGAGGAACCAAATGCTGTCATACTGGAGGAAAACGCTAGGCTTACGGCAGGAAAAACGGTGCATCACCATATCAACAGAGAAGGCTGAACTGTTTCTTGAATTCGACAGGAACGACTTGAGAATAATCATGGGACTTTTCACACGACACTCCCCAGTAAGGTATCACCTTATGGAGATGGGTAAGGCGGGCAGTGAAAACTGCAGATACTGCATTAAAGAAGCAGAAACAGCAGAACACTTACTATGTGACTGCATCGCTCAGTTCTGCAAAAGGCTCAAATACCTTAGAGGGGTGACCTTAGCACACCAGGAAATAGGTAAAATGGTCCCCAAAAAAGAAAGCAGACTACATTATTATTATTAGTTTATCATATTAGAAATGTTACAATGTATCCCGCAGAAAAGTATTAAACTTGTGACTGCAATGGATGCAATTTTGAATTGAATGAAAATAAAAAAAATTCATAGACCTTGACCTTGAAGATCGATTTTAGAGGTTCTAGTACGGGCAAATTTTAAAAAATTATCAAAAAATATCAAAAAAATCTTGTGTTCTAACTCCTTTTGAGAAAAATGCCCAAAACTCAATTTTCTATGAAGCTAAATAATTAAATTTTGCTATATCTGTAGATAGTGCAAGTCTCTTTAAAAGAAACTTTTATTACAAATTGCATTAAAGCTATACAAAATATTTCCAGAAGGAAACTTAATTCTTATTAAGAAAAGTAAAATATCTGCCAAATTATAATTGTAGCAGTTATTTTTCCTTATTAATCGCCTGAATGATTTCGTTTTAGTCAACCTAATCAAACCTGTTTTAGTGAATTTTCACTAAGAAATATATATATATATATATATATATATATATATATATATATATATATATATATATATATATATATATATATATATATATATATATATATACATATATATATATATATATATATATATATATATATATATATATATATATATATATATATATATATATATATATATATATATATATATATATATATATATATATATATAAAGATATAGAGAGGTAACGGTCGTAAGACTTCCGGAAATTTTTTCAAATGAGCGCGAATTATGGCCTCTTGAACCCAAATCCAAGGTCCGTTTGAATTTATATATATATATATATATATATATATATATATATATATATATATATATATATATATATATATATATATATATATACACACACACACAAGTATCCTTAGACCCCCTTAGCTCAGTGATCACGTGCTTGTCTTCTACGCAGAAGGTTCCGAGATCGATTCCCGCTTGTTGAATATATGGTCGTTTTGTTTGTTTTATTTTGACATTTGGAAAAACAATAGCGTATAAATTTCATATGTTTTCAACGAGATTTTATTTTTGTTTAAAAGGCCTGAATAACTTTGTGACATTTGAGTCTAAAATTATAATTTTCAGCAAACTTTTTGTTATTGTTGATATTGAAAAACCGCTTTGATTAGGTTGACTAAAACGAAATCATTCAAGCTATTAATAAGGAAAAATAACTGCTACGTTTATAATTTGACAGATACTTTACTTTTCTAAATATGAATTAAGTTTCCTTCTGGAAAGATTTTGTAACTTTAATGAAATTTGTAATAAAAGTTTCTTTTAAAGAGACTTACACTATCTATAGCTATAGCAAAATTTAATTTTCTAGCATTTTTTCTCAAAAGGAGTTAGAACACAAGATTGTTTTGATAATACAGAGATATCGATGATAAAACTTTCGAAAGAATTCTCCAAATGTGCGCGTACTAGGACCTCTATAACCGATCTTCAAGGGCTATGTAAGTATTAGTTTTAGTAATATGCCGTATAATGATAGTGTACAATTTTTATGAAAATTCACTATTATAATGCACTTGCGGCATCCCGAAATTTTTAATTTTGAAACAAGAAACATTCAATCCTTTTTAAAGTACTCTTGACTGGCACTAGTACACTTTAATCTTTTATTTCATTGTTCAAAACCTTTTTGAAATTCGCCTTCTGTGGTGCTCGACACCATGCTCGTCGTTTTTTTTCTTCACCTCAGCAACGTCAGCAAAACCCGTTCCTTTCATATCTCTTGTTATCCGGGAAAATTAAAAAAATCGCAAGTGGCAAGGTCGGGTGGATAGGGGAGATGGGGTAGAGAAGCATGCCATTTTTGGTTAAAAATTGGCGCACAGACAAGACTGTATGAACAGAGGTGTTATCGTAATGGAAAAACAAATCGTCCGATTGCCACAAATCAGGCCTCTTTCGCCGCAAACTCTTGCGAAATCTTTTAGAAACTTCCATGCAGAAAGCCTGGTTTACTGTCTGACCCTGTGGAGCAAATTCTGAATGAACAACTCCTCTCACATCGAAAAAACAAATCCGCATTGTTTCCACGTTTGATTTCACTTGACGAGCTTTTTTAGGTCGAGGCGCGAACTTAGTCTTTTACTGTTGCTTCGTTTCGGGGTCGTAACCGTAGCACCATGATTCTTCATCTCTGATGACCTTGGAAAACAGTTTGGATCATTTCGGAACTCTTCTTTTAAAGCACAACATGCTTCCACGCGACCTTGCTTTTATTCAGCACTCAGCAGTCAAGCACTAATTTGGCAGCCACCCGTGTCATCCTCAAATCTTCTTTAAAATTTACTGAGCTGAACCCCAATCAACTTCAGACAGCTCCACTAGTTCGTCAATGGTCCGTCGTCAATCTTCTAGGATGATTTCCCAAATTTTTCGAGCAACAAGCAAAACTTCATGGCCACCCACTGTTTCTTTTGCGTATCCTCTCGTATGTATATATAAAGGCCCGAGATAACCCGGTTTTTTACTTTTTTTCTTACAATTTTAAAAAAAATCAAAACAATCTCGATCTTTATCTAAATTTTATGCAAAGCTCTTTATAATAACAATAACAGTTGACAAACTCTACGTCCACAAGTCTTGGATTTGTGCGGGGACAGCTTACACACATATTGACGAAGGACCCGTAATATAACTAATCAGAACCCGGCCTTTCCGCATTCAAGTATACAACATATTGTCTGAATTCAGTACTCACATATCAAAATCTACATGTTTCTCGCTTAGTAAACTCGTCTATGTAAATATTGTTTTATATTGTCAACTAAGTACTTACTTAAAGGTAAGTGCAGCACTTGTTTTCACGGTAAAAAGTACGAGAACTAGAAGCCACGTGGTGTGCAACGAAAAACAAAACCAACGATGTTAGCAGTTAGCAAACTGATTTTAGATACATTTCGTAGGGTCTGGAAAAAGCTGCTGTGTATCAGATCAATACATAATGACGTGATCCTGTGTACGTATTTCCGATCCTGACATTTATGTAACTTCTTATTCATTTGGACTGAAAAACACCACAAAGGTGAAGTAGCCCTACCTTAAGGTACTTTGTTTTTGACATAATGCCACCAAAATTCAACGCACGTTCCTAACAGTTCTTGAGACCCTTGCCAAAGAGGGATTTTCGAGGTCCTCAAAATACTCTCATTTATGCTCTCTCAACATCCTCATTGTAACCACACTTTTAACAGCAGGAAAACTTCAGTTTTGGAAAGAGATAAAAGTCCGCGGGGTCAAATCAAGTGAATATAGTAGATGCACAATAAGTTAGAACTTTGGTGCAGGGGATATATCTTAAGCAACGCGGCTTGAATAAACCAGTGGGTTGTCGTTATTAAAGAGCACTTTTTTCTTACCATCTTACCATTGCAGATCGTTTTTCCGTTATCGATGCCTGTAATTTCGATAAAAGTGACATATTATTCCCAGGAATAATTTTACCTGTTTCTATGTAGTCGATAGAGAGCATTTCTTTCGCGTCTCAAGACGTCAACAACACATATCTCTCTTTCTCTCTCTATATATCTCTCCCTCTCTCTCTCTATCTCCCCCCCCCCCCTCTCTCTCTCTTTCTCATTAATAAAGCTCATAGCAGAAATTAAGCGACTAAGCGAATGTGGCATGTTTAAAAAATTTTTGTTAAATCTCATATAGTTCTTAGATTAGATTAGATACAATTTTGATCGTTTTTTTCCTGATTGCCTACAATTCTTCATTTAACACTAGAAAATTCATCTACCTGTTGAAAAGCGTCGCTTCCTTTTGGTCCACCGCAACTAAAAACGCAGACAAACATTTGGTCCTTTGAACTGGATAAACCAGTTTCATCATCCAAAATAGCAGTGAGTGCCGTGTGAGAAACACGGAATACACTCACTTCACACCCTGTATATTACTCATGTTGTTTAGATTAATTTAATGGCGGTGCCATTTTAGGGGTTAGATCTCAGATGTGGTGCATTTTTATTAGGTAAGTTGGCTAAAATCGACATATTTTTGCCTCAGGACTTTCTGTCAGCGCGTTGTACAAACGTATCGGAGAGCTGTGCAAAAGATAGCAAGTAGAAGTTTTATATATGAGAAAACTATTTGAGTAGTCTGACGTTGTAACGTTTACGTGAACAAAACACGCCTGCAAAATAAACAAACGCCCAGTTCATGCCCTGCTGTTTTTAACTTGTTGCCAGCTACGTAATGATTATTTAATTTATTTTGAAAACAATCGTTACTATAAACTTGCCTTCAAAACAAATTTTACGACCATGGACATAGCAGTTTACTTTTATTTTTCTCTATATATTTTTAACAGCATTGAAAAATATGTTTTAACTTAGGAAATAAAAACTTGTTGATCTCTTAGTTTAGGCATCAGTGACAGTTTTATTTATTTAGATGTTTCTACTGCAAGACATTATTTAGAAAGGCTACTTTTAAAATCATTTTCAATAGAGGTACAGGGATGTTTTTTAAATGGGGGCTTCCTATTATTTGGGTAATAGAGTAAATTTAAATTCTTTTTAAACGGATACAAGGCCAGTAGATCCTCCCAGCCGACGAGAGAAATTAGAATCTAATCAAAAACTTGTGCATCTACACTTGGCTACTGTCTTAGCAGCTTTTTAATATTGATTAAGGTGTGCTTGTTAAAATGGACACTCATTATTTGGGTATTACAGTAAATTTAAATTCTTTTTGAAGGGATACACGGCTAGTGGATCCTGATGAGAGAAATTGGAAGCGAATTAAAAATATTTGCAACTACACTTGGCTACTGTTTTAACTGCTCAGCGGTTGGAATGTCGGCTCGCTGTGTCTAGTTCTTGAATTCGCACCAAAGCTGATACTTTTTGAAAAACTCATCAACACAATCTGCAGGAGATGTTGCACCGTCGTCTCTTCTGTCATTCAAAAATGCATAAATGTGCAAATAAAATCGACGTGTTCGAGCATTCTACAAACAATTATTTTGCTTTCACTTAATTTATTTCATACTTTAGGTACTGTATAAACAATATATCCTTTTGAAATAGGGACATGAAGAAGAATTTTAAAGACAAGGCACACCAAGAGAAAGACAAATAAAGGTATGCTAGAAAAGGCGAAAGAACAAAGATACTTGCTGAAATGAGACATAATAACCTTCTGACAACCATATAGAGGTACGATGTTTCTTGCAGTAACTGAGCTAAGTCATATACTCTCTACATCTTTTATTAATAAAGATAAATTAATCGCGCCAAATGCACTCCTCATATCAACAAATATGCACTCGAGTTAACGTACACTGTATATCTGTTACTAAATGCACCAGCGCCTCTAGCGTTCCCTGTCCTTTTCGAAATCAATATTGATTTTTGCAGAAAATGTTAGTTTGGCAATAATGCTCCAGACAAACCAGAATCATTTTTTCGTATATTTTTGTTGTGCGTGGCATCAGAGAGAGTGGTCTGTAACCAGATAGATGATTGTCTTGTTTTCCAACTTTATGTATTAAACAAATAATTATGACTTTCATCTACCTGGGATATTCTCCACTTGACCATAATTCATTAATAACTCGCAAGGGCATACTCGTTGTTTTTTGAGAAATGTTTTCTAGCAGCCTATTTGTTATTAGTGAATTTTCTTTAAAAAATTCACTAATGAGGAGATCCCGACTTTTGAATTTTGAAAAAATTTCTTCAAATGAGCGCTAATTTGGCCCCCCAAAACATATCCGGAGTCAGTTTCAATTTTTATATATTTATTTATATATATATATATATATATATATATATATATATATATATATATATATATATATATATATATATATATATATATATATATATATAGCACCGATAACTCAAAAGATAATGGGCCGATTTTGATAAAATTTGGCATGTACCTTCCTTTTGTAAATGGCTTGGATAAGTTCGTTAGTCAGGAAAATACGACGAGGTTTTCCGGGAAAATTTTGAGTTTTCATTCGAAAAAAATATATATCCGGAATTGACAAAGTAAGGGTAACGAAATTTGGCACATTATAGGTAAGCGATTTAAACGTCAAAATTGGCAAAATTTAGGCAAATAACTTGAATCTAATACGATCTATGGAAATAAAATGTCTCAAGAGAATGTTTTACAAACCCTGAAGTCTAAGTTTCAACCGTCATTGTGCTTCATTTTAATAAAATATTTCCAGAAAATTCATTTCAAATAGACTTTCTGTGATGCTTGGCAGTAGCCTTAGCTGTGGAGTTTATCGTTTAATGGTATATAATTTTTGTAGAATTTTCGTAAAAAATCAATAAAGCTCAATATATCTGTTTTTATACAAGATATGAAAAAAATTGCATATATTAATTATAGGGTGTCTTGAGCTACCTCTTAAAAAAATATTTCTACAATCACAGGGTGGCCCATAAGTCGTTGGTGATACAAATTTTCTTTTTTTTTTTAATCAAACACGCCTTATGTTATTGCATTTCCATCGAAATATAATGCATGTTTGTAAGAAAAAAAATTCTGGACGCAGTAAGTGCGTTATGGTAGCGGATTCTGATCAAATGCTTCATATTTGAATAGCTCAATTTATTATTAACCTATAAGGTTAACCAAGAAACGAGTTTTTTCGGGAACACTTTAAGTTTACTTTCGGAAATTCTTGTACATTTTCAAACAATAAAGTTATTTTCATGAAACATGGCACATTGTTTTTACTATATAGATTATACTGGTAACCAAATTTGATGCCTGTTTTCTTAAAAAAAAACACACACATCATTGCTATTAAAAAATATTTTTATGAAAATTCACTACCATAACGCACTTGCTGCGTCCAAAGTTTTTCTGTCTACGCCTGCGATGGGTTGCGTAATGATTTTATAACAGCAACCAATTCAGTTAATGTAAATGGATATTCCAAAGGAAAGTCTTTGTTTCTATCACGTTCCTCATTGATATCCAGAGGTAGTTCTACTGTATCTGGTGCCATAAAAGATAAGCTTTTACTTATTAGATTATCTGTCATATTTTTTTTTCTCACGTATGTTGATTTGTTATTCATTTTCCGAACAAACTTCCACACGTCTGATCAAAGAGTTTCTTGTTGCCCCCACTTACATAACTTCTCCAAGCTCCCTGTGTTTTTTCTTAAAACGTCTTCTCACTTTAGCATCCGTTTCTTGATATTTTAAATAATTCTCCACATTAGATTGATGTTTGTAATTTTATAATCGTTCTTTGCGTTCTCTTTGCATCTTATCACACTCGTTGTCCTACCATGCTCGTCTAGGATGGCAATTTTTTACTCACTTAGTTTTTCAAGGACACGGTCAGCTGCCAGAATGATATTACGTGATTATACAAGCCTGCAGTTGTTGTTCCTGTTTCATTACGAGCAATAATTGTATCGTCAATCTCCAATTGAAATGTGCCCCAGTCTGTGCTTGACTCCCTCTACCTTCTATAAGGAATTTTATCTATTTTTTCATAACTACTATTATAGCCAATAATTATTGGTAATAATGGTCTGAGCCGAGCGGTTATTTCCACTTATAAATCAATTAAGCAAGCTTATTTTCTGTGGTTTCGAAGGTATAAACATTGAAGTAATTCGAGTCACTTTTTTCAATATTTTTTTTCAATATGGCGTACCTTTTTGATTAATTTGAGGATTTGACAGATTATTCTACATCAAAACAGACTCGAAAAAAGTTAGTTTCCAAATTGTTCTAGAACCTTATTAAAAAAACATGTAAGGGCTACGTTTTTTTTTTCATATATATATAGTGAATAATTATATATCGAACGCAACCCTTCGATGACATAAGGTACAACCCTCTGAGTTAACAATAGAAGTAACCTATCATAATATAATTACATAGCTCAACAATCAACCACCAGTCTATATAATAGTTAGCAGTTGTGTTATCCACTTAAGAGTAATCATGCGAAAGGCAAAGGGTTTATTACTTGTCAGAATGATGGCAAAGCCTTAATGTATGGGCGGAATGAGTCGGGCGAGCGGGTGCCAAAAGTGTCCAGTAACAACATCACTAACCTGTAATTAAAAACATACCTGAACACACCATCGTTCATCTAAAGCACAGTCTAATATATACGAGGCTCATTCAATTATTAGTTCAGCAAACAATTACCAATTACACGCTCCACTGAGCGACTCAACATCAATAACTATTTCTACTTAAAGCTCCACTGAGCCAACTAATATTAAGAGCAGTTTCCACATAATTCTCCACTGAGCAACTTCAACATTAACAGCATTTCCTACTCAAGGCTACACCGAGCCACATCATAGTCTCTCAACAGCGCACATCAGTGCCTCGGAACTGCTTCTCTACAATGTCTCTAACTGCTCAACAATCAGTTTCTCAAACAATAATTACTCAGACAATAATTACTCAAGTAGTAACTCACACGATAGTTACTCAAATAACAATTACTCAAGTAGTAATAATTACTTAACCAATAGTTTAGCTTGTGTGTTTAATTGGGTGCCGTACCCGACACCAGGTCAGTGCCGGCTTCCAAGTGAGCAATGAGGCACAGTTCAATGCCTCACCTAGAGTGCCCGTTACTGTCAGAGTTGGATACCGAGAAGTGCAATGGGCACAACGATGCACACTCCAGGGTGTGCCCTTCTCCAAGTAGCCCAACTCCCACACTGGGACTGACACGTGCAATGAGACCAACGGGTGAACTGACCACAGTGTTTCGGTCAAGCTACCAGATCGACCAAAAATGCAACAACGGTACCACCGTGAATACTGAAGTGTAATGGATGCATCGGAGTATTCTCTACGATGTGTCCTCTCCAAAATCCAGATATCGACGGGAGTAGGTGCAATGGATATCTAGAGCGAGCTCAGCTGTATCCCTACCGGAATCCATCGATGCAAACAAACAACCGTGTTGCGGTTACGTGCCCTGGGCCTAAACCCAACGCATCTACCAGTATGACGCCCTAATGGGTGAGCAAACAGCGAAGGTGTCCCCCACACCTTCCAAATTATCATCAATTTACTTTCAAACAGACTCTACTTTATTTACTCTAAACAAACTGACATAATTCAACTCTTACTTAATTTATGAATATTGACTTAACCTCGTATAAGTAACAACCCTAATGTAAACTTGACTAATCCCTAAATTATTTCATAAAGCCCCTTTATTTGAATATGATAATTACTTCTTAATTTATAACTTAGCCTCGTATAAATAATAAACGTAATCTAAACTTAGCTATTCCTCAAATTATTTCATAAAGCCCCTTTATTTGAATATGATAATTACTTCTCAATTTATAACTTAGCCTCGTATAAATAATAAACGTAGTCTAAACTTAGCTATTTCTCAAATTATTTCATAAAGGCTATTTATTAAATGATTACCTAAAACCACCCTTAGTCATATACTTATTGAAATTATTTCTCAATTTATAATTAGGCAACGAATAGCTGTACAATAAACAAACGAATATGCATTGTGTGAGAGGACTCACCTTTTATGAAGGTATATAAAACGTGCACTGTACATTTCCAGAAAACAATGAACACCACACAATTTTCTACTGCAACCAACGCGTTAAACGGTACAATGGCTAATGCCTTCTTTAGGTGAACCAGATGCCCGATAAGCAGGCTCCTCTAACGTTAGCTTGAACCGAGATGAGATATCTCGCACTTAACCCACCCCCCACATCCAGCTTTGTCGAAAGATTTTAAACAAGCGACGATGGGCTAGACGCCTACACTTTAATTTAATGGGACCATATATGTGAAACTTAACGTGAAACTAGTTCACCTAATAACGTGCCTATTTAAAACATACAGAGAATATTCATAATAAAATGACATTATGATCAGGGCTATAAAATACATTCCTTACAAACATAATTTCCAAAAAAATCTTCTGTTTATAATAATTGTTATGAAGATTATGACCTATTATTTTTTCCGACTAATGCTTTTATATGTCTTTATATATAATTACTCTAAATTTAATTGAAATGGATTAAGTAGTTTTTAAGAAAAAAATATTTTATAAATTTTTCTTTTTTCCGATTTATTCAAAAACAAAGTAGATAGAGGTCTTAAACTTGCAGGATCAACGTATTTCATTAGAACCAAGATGCTCTCAAAAGATGATCCAGATATTTCTCTGTGGCCGATTCACTATGCTTATCGTCCTAAAGCCTTCCGAATTTGTATTGTTTTTATCTGTTTTTAAGTGAATAAATAAAAAACACCATTAGCATAATCCTAAATGCACTATATATCATCATTAAGCAACGTAAACTATTAAGTCACACCCACACAACTGACAACAGTCAGTGTGCCAAAGGAGCTACGGGTATTATTAAATGATAGTTTTGTTTGCATATGGAATTATTACATAACAATCAATCTATTGTTGGTTTTATTTACACAACAATAAAATAGCTTTATTCTGTTTCACATAAGCCCATTTACAAATACCAAAGCGGCAATATTACAACGATATTAACAGTTTGGCTGTTACAGCATAGCAGACACGTGGAGCTGTTTATTTGTATGCATGTGTATAATATGTGTATGTGTATGTGTTTACAATAATAATTAGTTTGGAAAAATTTTAGCGCATATTTCACTTTGTGTATTTTAGTCTAAGTATTTTAGAACTATTCACATGATGCGTCTTTGCCGCCCCGACGGCACCGCAGCCTCTGGATTATTTTGCATGCCCTTTGTCTTTTCTACTCCACCCATTCCAAAATCACTGTGCCTTGAACTAGTCTGCACAGCAATTGGTAGGGTGAAATTTTATATTGCTCTGTATCCGGTCTAGGCTGTCCGTAGATCAGTTTCTTTTGCGGTCCGGAGCTTTACACTCGCACAAGATGTGCTGGGCTGATTCCTCCCCGTCGCCGCACATCCTGCATGCCAGGTCCCCCTCGCACCGCCCCATTGTATGCAGGTGTTTCATGACAGCCATGTGTTCCGTCAAGAGTCCTGTTATGTTCCTGAGCTGGCCTCTGCTAAGATTTAGCAGCTGCACATCTCTCTTTGAACTGGGATCCCCAGTTAGTGTCTTGCCATGTCTGAGCCCTGGACAATCTGCCCAGTATGACTTTTGCTGGTCCCTGATCGAGGACTTGATGGTTCCCCTGGCCGTGCCTTTCGATACGCCCAGGACTGGTTCTGGTCCCATAAATGGTTCTGCTGATCCTCTCTTTGCGAGACTGTCAGCTTCTTCATTGGCTTTGACCCCCGAGTGACCCGGCACCCACATCAGGGTGACCTCATTCTGCCCAGCCAGGTCGCTCGTCGCGTCTCGGCATTCACTAACCAGCCTGAAATTTACCCGTGGGCTACGTAGGGCCCTAAGGGAGTGTCAGGCTTTATACAGGGTGCACCAATTAAAACTTCCGAAATGGAAAATATCAGAATTAAAAGAAAAGAAAAAAAGCCGGGACACGTCGACTTTGTTTTCAAGGGGGACACATGATGGCGTAAGTTTTGGTGTCTTAGAACATAGCACTTAGACAGGGGCGTAAAATACACTTAAATTGAAGATGGCATCCTATGTTCCTCATTTTAAAGCTTTCTCAATTCTGCTCACGACAATGTGACAATGACCTGACCTGACGATCCTTTCACTAACAAAGTTGGCGTCATCAGAGGTTGGAAAGTTGTAACTAATTTCTACTACAACACCATCTATTTATATTGCTTGTTGGGTAAAGAACGATACCGAAAAGGAGATTTAAGTTGCAGGCACATTTTGTGTGTATTTTATCTTCCTTCCTTTACTACTTTACCTGAAAGGTTTCGGAATGTTTATCTGATTCAAAGACAGATCGCAAACAGGGGACTGGACATCAGTGGCGCGGCTCCATTTTAGTAACTTATCTTTTTTATTGCTCTATAAATATAATTATTCTCATACGCATCAAGCATCGCTTGTTTAACATTTTTGATAAGTTTCAGATTTTCCTTATCAATGTGTTGATTATTATCGCAAATATGTTGTGCCTATCTATGAGGTTGTAAAGATTTTAATTTATGATGACGCTAACTTTGTTAGTGAAACGATCGTCAAGTCTTTAAAAATATGTGTTGTGAGGATTTGGATTCTCCAAGTGTACTTATCAGTGCTCATCAAAGGTTCCAATCTTCGCTTAGTGGATCTCCCATATATGTTTGTTTCTGAAGTCGAATACCCCCACACCAAACATCCACCCCAAATGCTCTTCTCCGTAGTGCCACCGACTACGACGAGCAACTTCCACATAAGCATAAGCGTCCAAAGCTTACACTTACCCGCTAACGCCCCCGCGGCAAAAACAGAATGGAATTCTGTACCCAAAAAGTCATTGTGTGTAATCTTTCCGACGGAGGTATGGACTAAGGTCCGGTACTCCCAGGGAGGGGTTTTTACTGTGAGACTGTATCACAGTACCTCGATATCCCACGGCACCTACGGGGCCAGAATGGGGTCTGCATGAGCATTTCCCCTCCTGTATCAAAAAAGAAGTATTTTATTCATAAACAGTGGATCTACATTATGTTTGTTTCTGCAGCAATGGGAAAATTGTAATGTAGCTGGAAGATCAGCTGGCAATATATTCTGTACGTATTTGAAGTATTATGGATGAAGACGTTCGTCACGAAATATCCTCAGAATCGATTATTTATATACATTAGCAGTTGCACTTATTCTTATTGAACTAATTTCTGCAGTATTGCTACACGAACTAAAATATCTTCTTTTTGTTCAAGAGCGATATTTTTCGAAAAGCCCAAAATACGAACCAATTGCACCTAATCTGCCGTAAAAATTTTTGAACTATTTTTAATCTGGCTGTCTTCTGTTTGGATGCTTTTCACCGTGCATTCTGCTCACAGTACGCCCATTTTAAATTGCTTGCGTGTAAAAGCAAACCATATCTCGCATTTTTTTTTTTTCATTAGAAAAACAATTATGTAAGATGATACTTTGTGTAATCACTTTAGTGATTTAAGAAATTTCATTAATTACACGTGGGGTGAAAGTATCAATAAGTTGATTGTTTTTTGTAATACTGAAACATATTGGTATTATTTACTTGATATCGATTCAAATTTGTTTTGTTAAAATAATCTTAGGGAGAATAATGTAATGTATTAAAAGCAAACTATATAAGCATAAGAATAACAAATATTTACAATCCTTCGATCAATTTTCTCATATTACGAGCCATGTCAAAGCCATCCAGATACGCAGCGAATATTACAGACGGCCTTGCATTGCTCCTTGCACCAGACGGTTGGAATATATAATTATTGAAAAAAAAAACACAAACGTTGAATGTCGATATTGGTTTAAAATGCACATTTTTCTTTATATGCACCTTTTAGTGGTACATCGTCATCATAATCACAGTCTAAAGGCCATATCGCTATGTTGTAACCATGAATCTTCGTTCTCCCGCAGCTTTTTTCATCTGATTGCGCCCGCACTTTTTGAAAAGTATCAGTTTTTAAAAATTCAGTAGTTTCTGAGAAAACGTTATCCGCCAAACTAAGCAAACGCGCTTCCTACATTATGTTTTATTACCTTTATAGGACACTAATGTATTAAATGTTCGAAATGTTGAACTCCAGCTTCCATGAAATAATACAGGTTTCGTTCAAAGCGGTGTCACACGTTGCGAAACGTTTCTGGTAAAATTTGTTGACATTCAGCGAAGATGCGTTGATGTATATCATCTACGCATTCTGTTCATGTAGTGTAAATTTTATTTTTTTAGGTGGCCCCACAAACAATAGTATAAAGGGTTTAAATCTGGCGAGTTTGCAGGCCATTCTATTGCTCCTTTTTGTCCAATCCATCTCCCCTTCGTCTAAATACCAACGAACAGCAATGGTGTGGAGGTGCTCCGTCTTGCTAAAATATGAATTAATTTTCATTCACTTTGTTTACAAATTTCTGTTCGTGCTAGATCAACGACATCTGCTAATAACTGTAAATACATTTGTTCTGTTAGATTTTCTGGCAGAATAAAAGGACCAACGATACAATCACTATAACTTCCTCTCAAATATTTAATTTTTCAGACTTTGACTATGAGCTTCATGGAATATGTATGGATTTTTGCCAACCCAATAACGATTGGCGATTGACACCCTGTTCACAAAGACAAACGCTCATCTGAAAAACACAAATTAAAGAGAAAATTTGGATTATTATCAGTTCACTCATTCACATCCTCACAAAATTGCAAATGCCTATAAAAGTCATCTTCATTTCATTCTTGAACAAAGCTAATTTTATAGGGTGATATTTATGAATTTTTAACATTCTTTAAACACTATGGCAGGATAAGTTAGTAATTGTGGATAATTTCCTGGTACTTAGTCTGGGATCCAGATTAATTTGCCCCAAAATAGCAACTTTCATTGCTTCCTTTCCAACTGTTCGATTTTTAGCTTGCATCACTCGCTTTCGAGTAGCCATTGATCATGTCTCTCGAAATTTGCCCCTGACTCAAGCACGTACATTCGTGCTTGGTTATTTGGATTTTGCAGATACATGCTTCTAATGTTGTATTTGCCCAAACCGTTTTCGTAATGAAGTTTGATAATTAATAATATTGTCGCAATATAATACATTATTTTCCAAAAATACAGGCCACGAACATTTTGACAATTTGCCAATTCGACTTTATTTTTACCGTTTGTTTGGCAGTTCTGGAAACCTAGATACCTCAGTGTTGAGTTTTAGGAACATAGACAGCTCAATTCCTAGTTCAACAACTAATTCAACACTTTCAAATGCGTTTTGTCACAAACTGTCGAACCGATTTTCAAAATCTGATACTTTTGAAAAGGGGAATTTGATTAGTATCAAAATGAGGTGTCACTCAATACCCCTTTACGTTAAAATTTGAGGGCTCTAACTCACCCCCGCTAAAGGCTCGCTGCACCATTCTTTATGTACACATACACACACACACACAAATATATATATATATATATATATATATATATATATATATATATATATATATATATATATATATATATATATATATATATATATATATATATATAAGTAGATAGTGGGCCACCTGGGCTCATCCCCTCCACTTTTTACTGCGCATGCGCGAGTCATCATGCGCATGCGCTGACCTGCGCAGACCTGTGACAGTTGACAGCTGACCTGTCAGATTTGACAGGTGTCAAATGTCACTGACCTGACAGCTGTCAACGTCAGCTGTCACCTGACCTGACATGTGTCAACGTCAAATGTCACCTGACCTGTCAGATGACGTCACAAGCATTCCAAGATGGCTGACCTGTCATAGACAGTCGCAACCCGGGTTCTCTCTATGGAACTAACCTGAGATGACGTCACAAGCATTCCAAGATGGCTGACCTGTCATAGTCAGTTGCAACTCCGGGGTTCTCTCTATGGAACTAACCTGAGATGACGTCACAAGCGTTCCAAGATGTCTGACCTGTGTGTCCATAGATAGCCACAAGTCAGGTTAGGTATTAACTGTCTTGTGATGACGTAAGATGTTCCGTCTGACCTGTGTGTCCATAGATATCTACAAGTCAGGTCTCCATGTGTGTATTTGAAGAATACCATCTGTTTGATTGTTTATTAAGGTTATGTATGTATGTGTTTATTAAGGTTATGTATGTATGTGTTTATTAAGGTTAGGTGTTCGTATACAGACTGATTACCAAGCCATTTTGATTGTTTATTAAGGTTATGTTTGTATTTGTTGATTAAGGTTATGTTCGTACACACACACACCACTGTCTGTATTTGTTTATTAAGGTTATGTTCACACACGTGTTGATTACCAGTCATATGATTGTTTGTTAAGGTTATGTATTTGTTATTTGAATGCAAACAGAGATAATACAAGATTGTACTTACATACAACAAGAGACGTCAGCCTTCTTTCACAGCTTAATACACACACTACTGAACAGGTGTCTTCTGTGTTGAGGATACAGACAGACAGACAACTGATTGCCATTGTTGAAGCTTATACATGCTGTTTAACAAACACGTCATGACAGTTCAAAGTCTTTGCTTAGACTGAGAAGACAGAGGTATGTAATAACACAGACAAACAGACAACTGATTGCCATTGTTGAAGCTTGTACATGCTGTTTAACAAACACGTCATGACAGTTCGATGTCTTTGCTTAGACTGACAGATGCATGTGTATTTGAAAGAAAAGCATTCGCCTGAACTTAGATTTGAACCCACGAACCTCGAATCGGCCATAGACAGCTTTCTCAGATATACACTGTCCCTAAACCAATAGCTCCACAGACGCACACGTTAAAAGTTTGTTCGCTGTTGTATATATAAAACAAAAGCCAGTTGTTGTTTACATATGAGGTTAGGTGTTCGTATACATGTTGATTACCAATCATCTGATTGTTTAGTAAGGTTATGTTTGTATTTGTTATTTGAATGCAAACAGACATAATAATAAGAGTGTACTTACATACAGCAAGAGACGTCATCCTTGTTTCACGACTTAACACATACTGAACAAGTGTCTCTGTCTCTTGTATTGAGGAAACAAACTGATGTAAGAGAGAGAGGCCTTACAAAGGATAAACAACGTTTTACAGTTGTTAACCTTGATCCTGTTTGAGCTTGTCTGTGTATCTGTTTAATATACACAAGAGAGAGGCCCTCTTAAAGGTAAACAACCTGTCAGTTGATGACCTTGTGTTATATCTGTTCAATAACCCCACATTATTCGTGTTTGAGCTTGTCTAGAATACAGTCATTAGAAGTATGACATCATCCATGTATTTTAGCAGATGTACCACAAGATAAGTTTGTTCAGGATATTATTGCTTTAAGACATACTTTTTAATTGTATTACAAAATAAAAACACATTAATTTTAACAAAGACTTTTATTTGATTCTAAGTACAAGTATGTAAACTCTTTGTTGGAATACATTTATAGAATTATTAACATTAGATGGTTCAGTGTTGCGTTGGTGCTGTTGTTGTTGTTGTCGTCGGTGTCTCTTCATGGCTGTGGGCTTACTAGGTGATAACACTAGCTTCTTTTAGTTCTTCCAAGATTGACTGAATTTCGTTGTTATGAGCAGTATTACCTGCAACTTGGGAAGCCACTAAAAGTCTAAGTCTGTCAACCAACTCGTTTATGTCATTCCAATACACATAGGCTATTTGTTTGTTATTTTGTATCATATAGTTGTTGGTGCTGATGTTGTTGTTAGGGCTCATGCCGTTGCTATCGCTGCTCTTATCACTCTGAGTTTTAAGTTCAGTCTTTTGTTTTTTGTTAAGATGTCTGTCGGTGCTGTCGTCATCGTCTTCCTCGTAGGTGTAACCAAAACCTTGAGGTGTTGAGGATCTACGACCTCGTGGATTTATCACTGGTTTTATTAGAGTCAGATACTTTTCAGAGGAACAACCCTTGGTTCGTGCGTTAGGATCATAGTTCATTTTATGAACACTAGTTGCTTCTAGAATATCTCTATAGTGTTGAAGATCATCATAGGTATACCCTCTAGGTGTTTTCATAAATATCAATTCTAGCAAACCTTGTGTTTGCGGGTATCTCCTTTGGCCCAGTTGAATCTCAGCATCAGTAAAGTCCAAGTGTTTGTTGCCAAGACTCCAGCTACCAGTATCTTTAGCGTAGCGAGCACCATACGTTTGATCAATAGTAGCAAGCCTCGGTGGTTCAGTAAAATACTTGTCTACATAATATCGAACTCGGTCAGGATATTGCTCCAAAAATTCTTGATATGCAGGGTTGGTTGTGACAGTTTGTAGGTCTGCCTCAAGCTCTTCAAATGTTGGGATGTCCTCATCGGAACTTGTCGCCTCAGCCTCTTCCCTTGGTTCAGCTTCAAAAACTTCATGGTCTTTAAGGAACTGTACTTGGGGTTTCGTTTCTGGTATATCGACTTCGTCTTTGATTTGTTCAACCTTTGGTGGTTGCGATGGCTGTTGCTGCTGCAGTGCTGCTGTGTTTTTAGATATTTCACTTAGGGGCTCAACAAGTGGTTTATATAAACGTTGCAGAGCATCATCATTCTCAGCTCTGTTAAGTTTAAGCATTAAATGTTTTTTTTCGAATATTGTCAGCAAGTTGTAAAATCCTTTTCTTAACTTTTCGCTCTTCCTTACCCAACACTTCCATTGTGCTACAACTGTTTTTGGTGTTACCAGTCGGTCTAATCATTTGTTTGAGCGATACAGGTTGTGTGGTGGTTTAACATATACTGACTCTGTCACGGTACATGCCTTCTTATTTATCACGATGTCCGGCTGTCTTGTTAGACAGCTGTGTTAGACAGCTGTGTTAGACAGCTGTCTTAGACAGCTGTGTTAGACAGCTGTGTTAGACAGCTGTGTTAGATAGCTGTGTTAGACAGCTGTCTTAGACAGCTGTGTTAGACAGCTGTCTTAGACAGCTGTCTTAGACAGCTGTGTTAGACAGCTGTGTTAGACAGCTGTGTTAGACAGCTGTGTTAGACAGCTGTGTTAGACAGCTGTGTTAGACAGCTGTCTTAGACAGCTGTCTTAGACAGTTGTCTTAGACAGCTGTCTTAGACAGCTGTGTTAGACAGCTGTGTTAGACAGCTGTGTTAGACAGCTGTGTTAGACAGCTGTCTTAGACAGCTGTGTTAGACAGCTGTCTTAGACAGCTGTGTTAGACAGCTGTCTTAGACAGCTGTGTTAGACAGCTGTCTTAGACAGCTGTGTTAGACAGCTGTGTTAGACAGCTGTCTTAGACAGCTGTCTTAGACAGCTGTGTTAGACAGCTGTGTTAGACAGCTGTGTTAGACAGCTGTGTTAGACAGCTGTGTTAGACAGCTGTGTTAGACACCTGTGTTAGACACCTGTATGACAGCTGTGTTAGACAGCTGTCTGTCCTGTCTACCATTGTTAGAATAATATATATCTATCGAATCCTTTTCTATATCGACCTTTGTGTACATCGTTTTCCTTCACAATCACCAACACACCATACTTATTATCTTTCCAGCATTGGTGGCAGATAGTTTTAAATTGTTTAAAGTCCATATCGGTGGTTACATGATCGTCGTACACATGTTTTAAATTGGTTTCATCTTGCTTGAATAACACAATAACATTGGTGTTGTCACGTACCAGATGCTTGGGTATTCGTGTATATGTTTGACAGAGATAGAATGAATCAATATTCTTATGTCTGCCCATACTGAAGTATGCTCTTATTTTATCTTGTTTGTCACAAGCTACATCATCAAATATAAACACAGAGTTGTCCTTGGCATCTGCCGGATCTAATATTTCATCGTTTTCTCTATAAGGATAGTAACCAACACCTTTTGTTGCATTCATCACCTCCTTTAACATCTTGTATTTCGGTTGATACAGAGACTTTGAATACACATACACGTTATCAAATTTTAAACCGTTTGCTTCAAACAATAAACTCAGCATGACATTAGTTTTACCACAACCACTCGGACCACATATGATACAGCGAACGGTGTTTGGAAAGAGAGGACCATGCCTCAGTTGTTGTTGAGCTGTGTCCGTAACAACATCGTCTATATTTGTAATGGGTAAGGCAGAAGCGTGTTTGCTGGTACGCATCTTAACTTAAACTAAACTATAGTTTTTGGGTGTGTATATATATATGAATGCAAGTGAGACACCCAGTCAGTATGCATGTTGGTGTCACAGAGTGAGGGTTGTTATTAACAAAGACAGATACAGGTTTTGCTGAAACGTTGCTAGCGTTACAAACACCATGAAAGTTAACAGAAAACTTGATGAGGGGTTTTATGTAATCAACTCGAAGCCAAAGAAGAAGGTCCCCTTTAAAAACATACTAAGTCTGATTGAGGAAGTTATAAAAGATAGAAACCTTATTCCAACAGCGAACGCCGTGTTTGATATAGCTCATACAATCGTTAGAAACATTGGTGGACGTAAGAATGTGCAGAAACCTCGAGTTATTCCAATACCTAAAAGTGGAGGCTTCCTTCCGTTGTTGCCTCTTATATTTGGTGGGCTGTCAGCACTAGGAGCTCTGGGTGGCGGTGCTGCAGGTATTGCCAAAGCCGTGAACGATGCCAAGTCTGCGAAACAGAAACTAGAGGAGGAAGAACGACACAACAAAACAATGGAAGCCATCGCGTTGGGTAGGAGAGGGAGTGGCTTGAAATTTAAGCCAAAATGCAAGAGACTGGGCAAAGGCATGTATCTCAAGAAACAGCGCTACGGTTATGGGTTGTATCTGCAAAAACCATTGCAATAAAAGACTCAAACAGTAGCCTGTGTGTATCAGTCATGGCGCACACCTTTGTGTTGAAAGACCGCAGCTCCCATCTGTCGTCAGACTACCATCCACCAATTGTTTTGGATGGTAATTATGCTGTTGCCTTGATAGGCTTTCACACCTACAACAACATACCCAACATCTATGAAGGTAAAAACAAATTTCATGTAAAAGAAGGAACCGGTTGGCGAACCATCACGATACCCACCGGTGCTTATGAAATAACACACTTGGAAGAGTTACTTCAAAATGAACTTGTTGGTGCTACAGCAACACACGAACAAAAGCAACAGGCTCTGATTCTGAGACCTAATCCGAACACCATCAAATGCAGACTAAAGTGTTATACAAATGTCAGTTTTGAATTTGATGGTTCGATTGGGCGAATGTTGGGCTTTTCAAAACAAGTTCTTCAGCCGGACACCTTTTATGAATCTGATTTACCTGTTGATATAGTGGATGTTAGACAGATTCGCATCGAAACCAATATCGTGTCTGGTTCCTATTATAACGGACAACCCTCACATACGCTGTATGAGTTTGCTCCGATGGTTGATCCTGGCTACGCAATCGACATAGAACCTAAAAATTTAATTTACTTGCCGGTGAACAAGCATGAGATTTCCAATATAAGCATCGACATCGTCGACCAAGATTCAGTTCCTGTCAACTTTCAAGGTGAAGAGGTGTCTGTTCGCTTGAAACTTATAAAAGTTGCTTAGTATGTTGGTCTTTAAGGATATAAAAGCAAGTGCATCTACCACATCAAATTCAGTTGAGTCAGACACGTCAAAGGGTACGCTTCGTCCCGATAATATTGAGTTCCTGCAAAGCCTGGGTTATCATGTCGTCAAAACTAGAAATATTCAAAGAACCCGTGTTTGATGATGGCATCGATCGAGAAGAGCTGCGCTCTTACTATTCACCAACTAAATCGTTTGGTAACAGCGATGAAATTGAAATAGCCATCAACCAACAAGATGCGTTCGTATGTCTGGCTGAGTCAGCTCTAATAATCGAAGGTGCTCTGGAACCTGTAGCAATCCAAAATGCCACTGGTGCTTGTTATCTGTCAAATAATGGAGGAGCAGCTCTGTTTGAATCAATGACCTATGAGTTAAATAACAAGGAAGTGGAACGAGTGCGAGACCCATACACCACAACCATCATCAAAAGTCTGCTATCGTTCAGTAAGAATGAAGCCCAATCTCTTAGCAACGCCGGTCTGAATGTGTCGTCGGAGCACATCACCTTAAATGATAACAAGTTTCACATGCTCATACCTGTCTGGTTCCTCTTCAGTTTCTTTCATCATTTCAAAGGAGTTCTCTGTGGCAAACATACTTTCCGCTTTACAAGAAGTCGAAACGATTCCAATGGCTATTACAGCACAGGTACGGCACGAGCAAAAATTACCGTAACCAATATGTTTTTAAAGGTAAAACATGTATTTCCCAATGATAAAATGAAATTGGAACTGATGGATAAAATAGCCAAAGACACCTCTATATTTCTCGCATACCGTAAATGGGACATATACGAGTTACCAGCACTCAGAGATATCGACAGAGATGTGTGGGCTGTTAAAACTGCAACCAACTTGGAAAGACCTCGATATGTGATTATAGCATTTCAAACAGATCGTAAGGATAACGTGAAGAAGAGGTCAGACTATTTCGATAACATTGGTATGATGGACCTTCGAGTGTTTCTAAATTCAGAATGCTACCCTTATGAATCTATGAATATGGATTTTGAGAAATCGAAATATGCAGAAGCCTATAACATGTATACAGATTTTCAAAAAAGCTTCTGTTATAAAAACATGTCGGAGCCTATCTTGAGTTATGACGAGTTTAAAGACAGAGCTCTATTTGTGATTGACTGTCAGCACCAGAACGAGTCAATCAAGTCTTCAACGGTGGACATTAAGGTGGAGTTTATGAGTCACGCCAACTTCCCAAAAAATACTCGTGTTTATTGTCTGGTTATTCATGACAGTGTAATGGAATATAAACCTCTAACGGGCATCGTTAGAGCCATTATGTAATAATAGTATGTCATTTATGTATCAATATGTACAACTTAATTAATCCTAATAAATTTTTATTGTATGTAAATCAGTTGTTTTATTTTTATTTTGTTGCATTTTTATTAACCCCTTTCTGTCTGTCAGTCTAAGCAAAGACTTCGAGCTGTCATGACGTGTTTGTTCAACAGCTGTACAAGCTCAAACAAGATTATCTAAGATACTTGTTGGGCAATCAATTGTCTGTCTTTTATTACACAGCTCTGTCAGTCTAAGCAAAGACTTCGAGCTGTCATGACGTGTGTGTGTGTGTGTGTGTTAACAATCAACAACAGCGTCTATATGTTTTGTTTGGTTCAAGTGGATGTCATTAAACAACTGTGTTATTTCTATAACGGGGCCCCATTCAAGACCTCAACAGACGTTAGTGTGTGCTAAGCCGTGAAACAAGTATGACGTCTCTTGCTGTATGTAAGTATACTATTATATTATTTATGTTTGTATACAAACATTACTTATCAAACAATCCTCGTATATCAAAGTTTAGTTTAGTTGTTTTAAATCGAGTTTTGTTACTTGTGTGTTTTTGATCACTCCCTATATAAATTTAGATTCATTCGTTCAAAATACAAACACACTAACATAAACAAACACGCCGGCAATAAAACCAAGCCCCCGAGTTTTATTGCGCTATTAAAATAAACTCATTATCATATCTAGATGTAAATACGTTTTTCTTATTGATATAGTTTACTTCAAACGTTTTTGTTATTAAATGATATTAGATAGGTAAATTGGTACGTGTTTTAAATTTCTTTTTACTATAAATAAACAATTGTTTTTAACATTACAGTTCCTATTATTCAATTGGAATGTAATAGAGATACCACCCCCTGCCCACACACATCAGCCTCATAAACTCGTTTTAAATTAGCATATGCAACAGGTTTTTGTTTTATATATACAACTGCGAACAAACTTTTAACGTGTGCGTCTGTGGAATAGTTGGTTTAGCGACAGGTATCTCTCTGAGTAAGTTGTGTGGTTGGGGGTTCAAATCTAATTTCTGGCGAATGCTTTTCTTTCAAAAATCATATTTCAAATTAAAATCAAAATTTCAAATTACCCGCTCAATATATCTTCCTCATATATGTATGTGTGTGACTAAACCGAATGACTGTGTCCAACAGATGTCTCCCATCGAGCTAGAGAATATTCTCTACACTCTACAACTTTACAAATAGAATATTCTCTAGCTCGATGAGTCATATCTCTGGACACAACAGACAAATTTTCAAACAAATTCAAATTTCCCGCCAAAAACGAAATACCCTAACAAACTTCAATACACCTTAACAACAACACAATAAACAAACCAAACAGCTGTGTTTACGAACATAACCTTAATAAACAAAATACATAACCTTAATAAACAAACAGATGCATGGTAATCAACACACATGACATAACCTTAATAAACAAATACAAACATAACCTTAATAAACAAACAGATGACACGTGAGCGAACATAACCGTAATAAACAAATACATAACCTTAATAAACAATCAGACAAACACACATGGAGAGCTAACCTGACTTGTAGATATCTATGGACACACAGGTCAGACATCTTGGAACGCTTGTGACGTCATCTCAGGTTAGTTCCATAGAGAGAACCCCGGAGTTGCAACTGACTATGACAGGTCAGCCATCTTGGAATGCTTGTGACGTCATCTCAGGTTAGTTCCATAGAGAGAACCCGGGTTGCGACTGTCTATGACAGGTCAGCCATCTTGGAATGCTTGTGACGTCATCTGACAGGTCAGGTGACATTTGACGTTGACACATGTCAGGTCAGGTGACAGCTGACGTTGACAGCTGTCAGGTCAGCGACATTTGACACCTGTCAAATCTGACAGGTCAGCTGTCAACTCACAGGTCTGCGCAGGTCAGCGCATGCGCATGATGACTCGCGCATGCGCAGTAAAAAGTGGAGGGGATGAGCCCAGGTGGCCCACTATCTACTTATATATATATATATATATATATATATATATATATATATATATATATATATATATATATATATATATATATATATATATATATATATATATATATAGTGGAACTTCCATATAGCGAACGTCTATTTAACGAATTTCTCTCTATAACGAATAATTGTGTTGGACTTTGCCCCTGGATTAACATTGCATAAATAAAGAACCCCCTACAACGAAGTACAGTCTCTGTATTACGAATTTATCAAACTGTAATAAAGTATCATTTTCAGGTAACTGATGTGCGGCAAGTGGCAAGTAAAACGTTATAAACGTCACCGGGGTAATAAATCATGACGGGTGATCATTTAAAGATCGCCAGTATACGTGACAAAATGCAGATTTGCTTGTTTAGGTCAGAATTGCTTCTGGAACATGAAAAAATTTCCCCTATTCAAGGTTACGGTTGTCCGGCAAGTAAAAAAACATCATAAACGTCACTGATGACGGGTGAGCACTTAACGACTGCCGATATATGCCTAAATAGAGCTTAGCTTATTTACGTTAAAATTTGTTCTGAAGCATAAAAAATAAGACAAAACGTCTATCTAACAATAAAAGCTATAAAAGCAAATTCTGTATTTTCACTCTACATTTGAATTTTAAACCGTTTAGTTGCAACAGTCGTTTTCTGTCCGTAAAAATGTCTAAACGCAAGTGTCTCAGTTTGAATGATAAATTGAAAATTCTTAATGACGTCGACAGCGGCATTAAGAAGAAAGACATTGCCCAGAAGTATGGAATACCTGCCAGCAGTTTATCTACAATTTTAAAAAATTGGGAGCTCATTTCAAATGCAGTTGAAACTGGTAGGCCATCGGATACAAAACGCGTAAAATTGTGTGTCTATGAAGATATAGACAATGCGGTCCTGAAATGAGTGAAAATGTTGCGTGAAAAACGTATGCCGATGTTAGGTGCTATCATCAAAGAACAAGCCTTGAAATTTGCTAGATCTCTTGGACACACCGAATTTACTGCTAGCACCGGATGGCTAGACAAATTTAAGAGACGTCACGGGATATCAGAAAAGGTCATTTGTGGAGAAAGTGCTGACGTGAGTGATACAGACTGTGAAAATTGGAGACAAAATGCGTTAAAGAAACTCATGGAGGAGTATAGACCCAAGGATGTTTTCAACGCAGATGAACTGGGTCTCTTTTATAAATGTTTGCCGAACAGAACATTAGCTTTCAAAAATTACAAGTGATTCGGAGGAAAACAGAGCAAAGAAAGAATCACCGTTCTAGTTGGTTCTAATACGACTGGAAGTGAAAAACTTAAATTGCTGGTGATAGGGAAATCCAAAAATCCGCGTCGTTTTAGAGGAACAAAATCATAAGGAGTGGATTACAATTTCAACAAAAAAGCTTGGATGACTGGTGATATCTTTGAGGAATGGATCAAGAAGATCGCTAAACGCATGAGCCGGGAAAATAGAAAAATTGTTCTCATTGTTGACAACTGTCCCGCACATCCTCCCAGTATCGCTGAAAAACGTGAGGCTTGTATTTCTGCCGCCTAATGTAACAGCAAAATTGCAACCTATGGATCAAGGAATCCACAAAAATCTGAAATTCCATTATAGAAAAAGAATATTGATGAAGATTGTCTATGAATTAGAATCAAATCGGAACCCACAAACTGCAATAAATCTTAGGGATTGCATTTCAGAGCTTTGGATGAATGACGTAAACGAGGGTACCATTAAAAATTGTTTTCGGCGAGCGGGATTTGAACAAGGTGTAGAGACAAATGAAGAATGGAATGAGGAAGATGAGCTGCCACTCTCTCAACTAAATCATGTTTGGAATGTGCTGAAATCATCAGGAAATGTTGATAATATTACTCTTGCTGAAAATGTTGACATAGATTCTAATGTTGTTACCAATGAGTATCCTAGTGAGGAAGACATTTTAAATAGTGTGAGATGTGAAGAAGAAGAGGATACTGACGATGCCGATAACTTACAAGAGCAACCGGTTGAAAAACCTTCCCGCGAACAAGCGCTTCAGGCTTTCAAAACGTGTCGTTTAGCTCTGCAATATTGTGACAGTGTTCCGGAAAGTGTGTTTAATTCGCTGAATAAATGCGAAGTTTTTTATGAAAATCACACAATTTTCAGTAGGACTAGCCAAAAGAAAATTACGGATTACATACATGTTGCACCCAAGAAATGAATTACTCTATGTAGATGCATTATGTAAAGGTAAATAATAAATTTCTTTTCATATTTATGTCTGCACGTGATTTCTCCTAATACCTTGAACAACAATTAGCCGACGTGCGTTCCTTTATAATTGTTCAAAGGTCTCTAGACGAGATCTCTTTACTCTCTAGTTGCGATTTTTTTCTACCAAAATTCGCTCAAGACTAGTCTGCTTGTAAAACAAAATCCTCGTAACTGCCATGTTACAAAATAAGATTTAGATTTTAAATTATTTTTATTGCCCCCAGAATGTAATAAAAATGTAGGCTCAATAGGGACAGCCATACTAGAGTCGGTATGCGTCACTCTTAAGATTTCTCTGGGACGGACTCTGAATAGAGTTCGTTAGATTTATCTTTATTACTTTCTCCTCGGTAAATAGGATATATAGGAAAGGCCGTAACCTTATCAGCCACCCTGCTAATTTTATTTCTTTGGGTGCACATTACTTTATCTCATTTGAAATGTAAAGCAGTTTTTACAACACTGGCAAATAGTCTAAATGTTTTATCTGAACCGATAAAAGCACCAAACAATTTATATATTTTTGTTTGTTTAGTTTAAAGTAGTTTGCATCTTGGCTAACCGAAAACGAATAATACTAAAATACACAATTTCGATGTTAGTAGTCTTTAGTTAAGCTGTGTCTGGACCATAATATACAGTGAGCGGCAAAATTATTGAACAAATTCATTAAAATTTGAACGATTTGTGTTCTGACGAAATGCTTAGGCACATCAACTCTAGTTTCAAAGATACCAATTTTTGCATAAAATGTACCTTTCTTCCACTCCTGCTTTTCGAATATGACGTCATCAACTTTTTTTTCAATGACAACCCCGGTTTTTTAAATTTTGATCAATCATTGAATTGCCTACACGGTGCCATTAAAATTTTGATACCTTACATTGCTAAATTTTCGAATGAAAGTCATTTAAACTCTATTCAAAACAACAATCAAAAGATAACGAATAAGATATGATTATTTCTTGAAAATAAAATGTTCAAAATTGTATCCACAAGTACGTACTAATCAATAATACAGAAGAATTAAGTGCACGTGATTGTCAAATGAACGTTATTCTTAATAACATAAATCTCTTTTGAAAGTTAAGTATGGCACATTTAAGTAAAACCCAGCGTATAGAAATTTTATTTCTTGATAAAACCAGAACACAGCAACAAGTGTGCGATTTGTTTAATGCGAATTATCCGGATAGACGTATCAGCCAATCCACTGTGAGTAAAATCGAGAAGAAATTAAGAGAAACTGGACATGTTAAACACATGTTAAGTGGAGGGCGTCCTAAAAAAAATTGACGAGTCTCGATCAATTGCAGCAGACTATGCAATTTCTTAGAGAACAGTATTACGTGCATTAAAATTATAAAATTACCATGCTTACAAGCTGCTGCACTAACTTAATGAAGATAACCCTGACCGACCAATGCATTTTTGTAAAATAATGCAAGATTTATGCAACCGTAATCCAAACTTTATTCGCCATTTTTTTTTTTCGGACGAAGCATCATTTTGGCTAAATGGGACTAGTGAATAAACAAAATTACAGGTATTGAAATAGAGATAATTCTCACTGGATGACTGAAGTATATACACAACACCCTTGTAAAGTTAACGTCTGGGCAGGAATAGTCTACGGTAGTATCATAGGTCCTTTCTTCTTCGACGAAATTCTCATTGGGCAGAGATATCATAATTTTTTAAGGAATGAGCTTCTTCCTGCTCTTGTGGCAAGGTTTCCAAATGAAGGTGATCCTGATTTATCAAGTGGTGATATTTGGTTTCAGCAAGATGGTGCACCTCTGCACTTTGCATGTCCTATTCGCTAGTTTTTAATGGACTGCTTTCCTGGCAGGCGAGGACCTATAGTGTGGCCCCCATATATCCAGATCTTACGCACCTAGATTTTTTATGGGGGTATTTAAAATGAAACATACCAAAAAACCCAGAATATTTGAAAAATCAAATTAAGTATGAAATGAGTCGATTTATCGCTGACGTCATTCGCAATGTACAAGAGGAATGAGTGAACAGTTTGCTTATTGTCAAGAGGTCGGTGGACTGCATTTCGCACATTATATTTAAAGAAAACAATAATTTAGTTTGTTGAATAAGAGCCTTTCGCTTTTGAATGTTGTTATGAAAAGAGTTTATGTTTTCCACTATTTAAAGGACTTTTATTCAAATTTAGCAATGTGAAGTATCGGCACCGTGTAGACAATTCAATGATATATCAAAATTTAAAAAAACAAAGTTTGGGACGCAGCCAGTGCGTTATGGCAGCGAATTTTCATTACATGCTTCAAATGTAAATAACTCAATTTCGTACAAACCTAGAACGTTGAATTTTGGTATTTAGTAAGGTCTTGCCAAAGGCAACATATCCGTCAAATTTCATCAAAATAGCTTTGTAATTTTCGGGGATAAAAATGTTTTCGAAAGAAAACTCAAAATTTTTACGGAAAACCTTGTCCGATTTACCTGGCTAACGGACTAATCCAAGCTGTTAATAAAAAAAAGATTCTTGCCAAATTTAATTTACTATATATGTTGCCTTGGGAGAGACATTACTACGCACCAAAATTAAACTTTCTAAGTTTATAGAAAATTGAGTTATTCAAATTTTGAATTTTCATTCGAAAAATTTTTTTTTCTCCGAATCTTACAAAGTTATTTTAATTAAATTTGGCGGATATCTTGCCTTAGCAGAGGCCTTACTATGTACCAAAATTAAACTTTCTAAGTTTATAGAAAATGCAGTTATTCAAGTTTGAAGCATTTAATAAAAATTCACTACCATATCGCACTTTTTGCGTCCCGAACTTTTTTACTATAGAGTTTAGACCTTATAAACATTATATTAAAATTGTCGTAATGACCACAACAATGAACGTAGATAATTATATACAAATGTTGCATTTAAAATTTGTAGGTTTGATTTGCCACGAGTCTTTTGGACCAGCTGTATCATAGTAATATTTTCAAAACAGTGTGTTTGGCTACTTACCATCTCAAAACAAATTTGTTTTCAAATTCATCACCGTTTATTCACAATTGTCCACCCCATCCTGGTTGCGCCACCTGTATAGACTATACTATCTACCAAATGTTGTCTTTTAATTAAACATAAAATTCAGCAAATGTCTTTATTTTGCTAATACCTTGTTATTTTTATAATTATTATGCATTCACACAGCTATTACCTAATTGCTGCTAATGATAGTGATTATTGAAATAAGTGTGAGTATAAATATATTTACAGCTAATTCGAAATACTTCTGTACTTAATGTTAGATGAAAACAACTATGTCCATGCATCAAAATTAAATTCCGTGCAAATATTTGTCTCTCTGTGGGATGATAGCCTTAATTTATTATGCAGCCTTCAGTTTAATTGATATTTGCACAATTCTATTCAAATAAACTCACGTATCGTTTGAAAAACAAGTCCAAAACGATTTATCTGTGAAAAATAAGATTGTCATGTGATGTTTTGCATCAAACGCTGTCATAGCACTAGCATACATTGATATAAATAGGAAAGTGATAAGCATTGGTTGTTACAAAGTTTAAGGTATCACTGGATTACATATTGTTTTTAATTTTTGTGAATTCATTATTCTAAAATACAAACTGCTTGTTTATAAAAAATTAACCGATACTATTAGAATATCTAAGGACTTGCTGTACAGGTGTCCCTTTTTTGGTTGCAATTGCTGGGTATTTCGGTTATTAGTAATGAGAACCTTTCGCGAACCTGAGCTACTTTTTTATGAAGTCAAAGATGCCGCAAACAAAATTGTCATAGCCATCTTAGTTTCACATATACAGGGCGATGTTGAAAATATTGTATTTTCAGTTATCCGTTGTATCTCACATTTTCAAATAGGAAGTATGGGCTTGTGAAAAAGTTTTGCAAAAGGCTCAAATAGTTTGGAGGGGCGACTCTAACATCCCAGGTAGTAGGTAAAATGTTCCCCAGAAAGATAGTAGACTATATAAAAAGCATGAACATTTTGGGCAATTATTAGAAAACAGAGTCATGCACAAAAAAAAACGATTAGGGTCGCAGGGCTGGAAGGCCAAGCAAAGGCCTATACGGCTCATTAAACAATCTACAATGAGCCGGTGATACCTCATTGGAAAGATCGGTTTATTCTCTATTTAACAATTAAGAGTTAAAAAAAATCATGTGATCAGCGAACTTCGCTACAACACGCGGAAAAACTGATTGGGTTTCCTTCTTGATAATGATGAAGCAAGCAGAAACATGTTCAGTGTACTTTTTGGACAGTATCAATTAATAAGAAAACACAAAAAGTTATCAGCATTCTTCACAGTTGGCAATGTTTTGTTGAGAATGCTTTAGCAACTTTCTGTTTAATTGTAACCGCATGACAGTAGTTGTCACTTGTTAACTGCAATTCAGAATGTGATTTATTTAACAACATTTGATGTTAGCCATTTATCGATTATTCGAACATTAAATGAAAATAAAATGCATCCCTATAAATTGATACAAACTCAGGAGCTCATAGAAGACAATTTTGTTAGAAGAACGCCTGTTTGTGAACAACTGATAGCCATGTTAGATAACGATGTTATCAAACTAGAACATGTTTTGTTTCCTAATGGGTGCAGTTTTACTCTTCACGGCCAAGCTAATCATCAAAATTGTCGCTACTGGTCTAAAGAAAAACCATACTGGGTGAGAGAGGAACATACGCAATACCCTAAAAAGGTTAATGTTTGGTCAGGAAAAGTTGGGAACCATATCAATTTTCCTTTTCTCATTGATGTCAATTTGAATGGAGATAATTGTTTATCACTGCTCCAAAGTAAGGCCGTGTCAACTTTGGCAAACTTATATCCTGATCGAACAAACCCACAGATTCCAGCGAAATTTATATGGTTCCAGCAGGATGGAGCACCAGCACATTATCAAATTAATGTCCGGCAGCACTTTGACTTAATATTTCCAAATCAGTGGATAGGGAGGCGAGGATCGTTAGAATGGCCAGGACGATCACTCGATCTTACGTTATTAGACTTTTTATGGGGATGTGTGAAAAGTATGGTATACAGAACTAAACCACCCAATTTAACTGCCTTGTGAAGAAGAATAAACAATTGCGATTAGGTTGGTCAGTCCTCAGATGTGACTACGTTAGAAGACATTTTAATTTACGATTGGGATGCTGCCAAGACGTCAAGGCATGCATTCATCTACATTGATGTGTTTTTTTAAATTTTTTCTCATTATCACGAATGAAACGCAGTTTGTTATTAATTTTTTAGTGTGTTGTAGAGAAGCTCACATGAATTTCGTTTTTTACTCATAATTTTTGCAATAAATTTCAAAACCATAGCATTTTTGAATGGAGAATGAGGAAATCTTTCAATATTCCATCCTTTTTTTAACGTTATATAATCAGATTATGCAAATGCGATGAATTTTACGCGAATTTTCATATAAAAAATCATTAATTAGATGCGGACTCTTAAGACTTTTAATTTAAATTTTAATAGCAGATCACGTCGTTTTCTGTGGTCTAACTTGGTTAAACGATTCCATACTTAATACCTCCACAGTGACTTTTACTGTGGCTTCACAAGTGCTTGTTTTCTTCTCTACAACCGGCGTCGCTTTTAGCGAATTTAAAAAAAAAATTCGCTAATGAGGAGATCTGTGTTTATATATATATATATATAGTAATAGTAATTTTTATTTGGCAAATGAATTATACAATGTATTATACATAGAAGCTTTGCTTGTGCATGTGATTAATACAAGTTCAATATAAATGTCCAATAGGTAATAAGGCCAAAAGTATTTGAAACTGTCACCTTAAAATTTTCTTAACGGAATTAATTAGAAAAACACAGTTATCCTTTCCACCAATACTTCTGCCATATCCACATTATTCACTCTCTATTTTAAATATATAAAACTTCTCCATTTATAATTTTATAAGCCAGAAAATACACATATAATAATCGACAACACATTATATATATATATATATATATATATATATATATATATATATATATATATATATATATATATATATATATATATATATATATATATCCGACCGTTAACACAAAAAATAATTGGCCAATCTGGATCAAATTTGGTGAGTACCTTCCTTTTGTAAGTGGCTTGGATAAATCAGTTAACCAGGAAAATCGGACCAGGGTTCCCCGGAAAATTTTGTGTTTTCTTTCTAAAAAAATTCATATCTCCGAAAATAACAAAGTAAGCGCAACCAAATTTGGTACGCGTGTTTGTATTATAAAGTAACGTTTAGGTCTCTAGCAGACAAATAAGTTCTGGGCAGTTAAAGAAACAAATTTTGGAGTTTTCCTCAAAACGTTAAACTCGCAATTTTAAACGTCAAAATTGGCAATGTTTAGGCAAAGAACGTGAAACAAAGACGGATTGTGAAAAGAAAATGTTGCAAGAAGAGTGGTCTGCAAACCCTTAAGTTTCAGATTCAACCGTCGTTGCCCTTCATTTTACTAAAATATTTACAGAAAATTCATTTTGAATAGATGCTTTGGCTATCGGTTTAGTTAAGTTGATGCTTTCGCTGTAGGTTTGGTGAAGTTTATGGTTTAACGGTCTATAATTTTTTTAGCTAATTTTCATAGAACAAATTCGTTAATGCATTTTTTATCGAAATATGATGCGTTTGTAAGAAAAAAA